>JACTOM010000934.1:9949856-10007824 GCA_015832385.1 Elymnias hypermnestra
CACACCGCCAACTTCCCAACTTCGGGCAAATATTGAGAAAATCTTAATAGAAAACTCAATATCTATATCGGATTGGCCCGACCCGGGACTCGAACCCAGGACCTCATGTCTGTAGTCGAACATGCTACCCACTAGACCAATGAGGCAGTTCTAAAGTATATTGAGTGAATTACAAATTTTGATGACACATCAAAACAAATAAAATATTTTGACATATAAAACACACTACATTACGCATTTTTTAATCTAGAGGCAATGTGGCACTTTCGTCACTCAAAATAGGGCCGAAAGTACGAAATTTCGATACGGGTCTGATGAAAGAGTGTTTATCTTAAATTACATAAATAAACGTGAATATCTTATCATGAATTCGTACTAAAAATAACCTGAGTCGAGATGTACTATGATTGAATAATAGCAGTCACATTGTAAGTGCGTGCGCATATCAAGGTGACGTTGCATTCGCGTCACGTATAGAAAACCACGAAAGACATTATCGGGCGATTCGTGATAAATTCAACCATCAATACATGCTTCGTATTTATAATGTGTTAAAAGAAATTTCCATTTCATTCGAGTCTACAATAAAACCACTACTTTGGAAAAATAGCAATACATGCATGTCTTCGCATATCCAGATATTGTAAACTTCTTTGGCAAACTAATTTTTAAATCTTGTTTATATTTATACAAATCTACAACTTTAGATTTCCGAGACTTAATACAAATATTAAGAGAGATTTAATACAAATATTTTATTGAAATCTCAAATGACGAGTGGCAAATAAAATGCCACATGTTATTAATAAACATTAAAACTACCTAACCTTCAAACGAATTAGCATAGAAAATGCTGCACATCTTCGTGACACTAACCACGCGTTTCATCCATAGCTTCACTTCAAAAGTTTTAATGACTTGAATGCAGTTGTATACTGGGTGACTTCAAATAATTGTAATAAAATGAAATCCAAAGCCATGAATCATATTGCAACAAATAATTTAATGGTTTGCTAATTTCCAAATGCGAAATATTTGCTTACCTTGCAAATTTCGCTCGCTACGCAAGTTTCAAAGCTATTAGATTATGAAAATTACTTTATAAATAAATAGGCAGCCCATCTCTTCATTCCAACCAGTAAAAGTAAAAAGATTTTCATAAATATCATTCAGAATTTTACGTTTTTAGTGTATATATACACAAAGTATTAAAAAAATGCATAAAGCGTAAACTTATCATCCAAATAAAACAGTTTAAATTATCAGGTGACAATAACTATTTAACTACCTCCGCAATTGAACAATTGTCAATATTCTTCTTCTTCTTCTCGTTCCTCTCCAATTACTGGAGGTTGGACATTAGCTGCGAGAAACTGTCTCGATCTCCAATCCACTCACGAATGTTGCGGAGCCACGATTTCTTGCGGCGGCCAACACCGCGTTTTCTGGCAATCAGTCAGGAGGAGGAGGAGGAGGTCATATCCTTGGTGTCTGAGTACATGACCAAGATAGGCAACTTTCCTGATTTTGATGGTCTGCAATAGCCTGCGGGTTTGACCAACTCGTTTTAAAACTTCTGCGTTGCTGACTTTTTGGGTCAAAGTTATTGAAAGCATGCGCAGATATGCGCACATTTCGAAAGCCTCTATACGTTTTCGAGTGTCTTCTTTAATAGTCCAGGCTTCACATCCGTATAGGGCTATGGGCCAAATGAAGCACTGAAGTAGACGATTGCGTAGGGGTATACTGATATTACGACTGGATAGTATTTTTCTCATTGTATTAAAGGAACTGTCAATATGGTTCCGATTAATTTATTTATTGTATTCAATAAGTAACATTAATTACAAGTGAAGTTACATGGTGTTGCAAAATAAGAATTATAATCAAATAAAGCAAATTTTCATAATAACTTTAAGAGGCTTGACATGCTAATGTCGTTTTAAGAATCCATAGCTCCACGAAAACTAACTTCAAATTGATTATACCACATTAAAAATAGACTTAGCATTTAAAACCAAGTAATCGTGACTTCCCAGAAGCGATAACACCAACCTGTCAAAGTTCAACGGTCAGTCATTTCTAACAGAGCTTCTAGTAATTTTGGGCGTGTCCAGAATCCTCGATGAATACACAATACACATTCATGCATGTGTATAAGCTTCACGTTTACTTTTATATCTTTTCTATAATACCTTCCGTCAAATACATAAACATACATCAGAAATAATAAATATCTATACTAAGATTATAAGCCGAAGCTTTAAATTAACTTGGCTTTGTCAGCGTGGAATGTTTTTTGGGTAGCAGTTTAATTAATTTAGGCAAATTGTTTTGCAAATAACAAACATACGTATAAATATATCAATGAGCTGAACACCTCCGTAACCCCCCTTGTGCATGCAATTTCGTGAAATCCGTTTTTTACTGACCTCAAAAGGAATATTCCTACCAAATTTCAAGTCTCTACGCCTTATAGTTCCAGAGATATCGTGAGTCAATAGATACCTGGATATCTCTTTTATACTCTTATATGGAATATAGATAATATTAGACGAATAACGATAAATGCAAAAACTATGTGTATGTATTATGGAAAATGTTGTCAACCCATATATTAGATCAACTGCGCAAAACCAAGGAAAAAAGGTGGATGAAAGCACGAGTTCAGGGCAAATCTCTGCAAGGAAAGAGGGTGGCAAAGGGCGGCACGAGCCGCCATGATAGCTAAATGGAGGGAGCGTCTCTGTCAGCCGAAAGCGACCACGAAACCGTAAAGGCAATCCGGCCCGTAATTGAAGAATGGTGACGTAGAGCACATGATGCAGTAACCTTCTACCTTGCGCAGGTTCTATCGAGCCACGGTTACTTTGGCAAGTACCTGTGCGATGTGGCTAGGTGTAAGCCTACCGAGTGCGACGAGTGTGGCGGTTATTGGAGTGGATCTCTCGCTCCTCATTAGAATGATGGTGAGCAACGAGAGTGCATGTTCTATGCTCTCTGTCTGCGAGGATGTCATGACGCGGAAGGAGATGGCGAATCGGTTGAGGGAGGCGGACTCGGTCGCTCCTTCCTTAGCGGTGACTTTGGGTAACGGATGCGGTGTCCGTTGCCCAACAAGGAGCGGTCCCGCGGGATGGTTGGTGGCTTGCCAAGTGCTCCAGGCAGTAACTAAAAAGATTTATTTAGACCGGGTTAGGCCTAAACGGGCCCATCTCTGGCGGGGTTGCGAATGCCTGTCAATCGCGTTGTCGTGACCCCGTCTCCTAATGATATAGAGGTACTGCTGGGGTTTAGCCGGTATGAGTCTAGCATAAATGGAACATCCTCCAGAGTATTCCAGGTATCCATAACATAAATGTTCCTAAAAGTTAAGACCGGCGGCAAACTAAGGATTTATTGTTAGTCCCACAAACAAGTTGCGCTTGCTTGAAATTGCTCAATTTCCCATAAGAAAAACCTTAGTCCTTGGTTTAAAAAGTATGACGTCGCTAGATTTAAACCTACTTTAAACTCATTTAGTGATATAAATAAGTCTTTATAGACAAACGGCGGTACAGTGTACACACACCTTAATTCACACCTTACGCTCAACCGGTCCGTTCAGTCACCTTCAATAAACATTGTTACTGCAACTTTACGTAACGGCTGCGTCCATGTCGCTATCTCCAAAACAAATAATCGCCGGCTATTGTCTAACTACCCTCTTTTCACGCCACGTTTCATGAATTAACAAGTTAATCTCTTGGTTTCACTTGCAAATAATTATTATCTATATATCTAATCATGAATTACGTGGGTAACAACGCCAGGAACCGCTAGTAACTTTATAATATTACTGTCACTCTAGCTTAATATTGAAACAACAGCTTTAAGTTATTTGATTCAGGTTCTATATTTGTGTATCTCACTTTTGCATTTCACAGGCATATCATGTTCGCGGTATGCGCCTCTGTACTTGCAACTAATGCTATCGATTTCAACTTACTTTGCAAAATCAACATGTGAAGCCTTAAAGTATAATAGACGCAACGAAAGACTTCCAATAGTATCAAGGTTTTATATAAAATGTTATATTTAGTCGGTACTTTAACCCACTTTCTTGGATCGTGGCCAAGACATAACTGCTGTAGGTTTTTCTTTGGAGATAGGCAGTTCTTCTGGCGCCGCAAATAACCATAAGAGGCAGCTATCATTTGGAACTATAACAAATGAGTAAACCCAATGTCTAGGTCGAAAAGACAACACACTGCCTGTGATTCTGTATCAGGCAATATCCATAAGACTTACAATAATATCAGGGTTCTACCTAAAATGTATATAGTCGGCACTTTATCCCAGTTTCTTGGATCGTGGACAAGACGCAACTGCTGTAGGTTTTCTTTTGGAGATATCAGAAGTAAGTTTATGGCAGTTCTTCTCACGAGAGAAAGCTATCATTTGGAACTATAACAAATGAGTAAGCCCAAGGTCTATGTTGAAAAGACAACACACTGCCAGTGACTGTGTCAGGCAATATTCATGTATATACTGGTACATGTCACCATAAAAGTATGCTGTATTTTGTCTATATATTTATTCCAGTTTCTTGATTCATGGTCAAAATGCAGCTACAATATGTTGTCCATTGGAGATATCAGGAGTTAGTAAATGGCAGTTCCTCTGGTTTCGCAAATAACCGTGGGCTATCATTTTAAATTGTGATAAGTGAGAGAACCTCTAATCTAGGTGGTAAAGACCACATACTGCCAGTGACTTTGGGTTTAATGGTAAAATCTAACGGTACGCATTACCATAAAATGTATTTTGTGGATATTTTAACCCTATTTTATGGATCATAGCCAAGACTCAATTGCTGTATATTGTCCATTGGAGATATCTGAAGCAGAATCTGTCCACCTTCTATTCTGCCCTTTTCTTTTTAATAGGTTATTTGTTCCTTTTTCGGCAGACACACAATATCACATTTCATAGAAAAATGTCTGATTTACATCACCCTCCTACGCAAAATCCATACACAGGTGAGTATATAATTACAAACACAAAGTGTGTTATACAACCACGCATAAATAACTTTCGTTATAATTACAATAAGACGTATCCAAATGAAATCAGGCTTAATGCGGCCTGCGGCCGAACTGGACCGATAACCATCTAAATCAGGGTTATTGCAAACCGATCAATTTACTACTACCATCAGCAAATAAACAATCAATAAACATAAATCACTTCAATTAGGACTGAAATTTACATAATATATATTTATATGTCGGAGGGCAGGTGTCTGTGGAACGCTGGCGCCAACTATCGGCGTAGGATAGAGTCAATAGTGGCAGTCTGGCGGGAGTCTCTCGGCAGTTGTCGAGTGGCGCTCGACCGGAGCGGTCTACTGTTGGAACTGTCGCGTTCCTAGCTATTATTGTTAATGAGTTTGTGTTAATTGATATCGGGAACATTAAGTGATTGAACATTATAATCCGATTTAATTAACAAAGTGTTTGATTGCCCCAACGCCCACGAACGCCCACAGAATAAGAAATTAAAGAATGGATCCCATTAACGACTATGTCGGCGGAGAACCTTACGCCCGTGTGCTTTATGCGCTCCTTCTCTTTTATTCTCCGACATATATATATATATATTTCTATCCAGTTCCTTATGGTTATATCTTTAGCTTGTATGTATGCTGACATATTCGTAGCTNGTTCCTAGCTATTATTGTTAATGAGTTTGTGTTAATTGATATCGGGAACATTAAGTGATTGAACATTATAATCCGAGTTAATTAACAAAGTGTTTGATTGCACCAACACTACCCACGAACGCCCATAGAATAAGAAATTAAATAATGGATCCCATTAACGACTATGTCGGCGGAGAACCTTACGCCCGTGTGCTTTATGCGCTCCTTCTCTCTTATTCTCCGACATATATATATATTTCTATCCAGTCCCTATGGTTATATCTTTACCTTGTATGTATGCTGACATATTCGTAGCTTTTTCTAATCTGTATACATACACCACATGTTTTATAAAATTCTTCCACTTTCTGGGGTTCCTGGAAGAGATCTCTCCAAAGGGGTACGGTATCCTATGTATACAACTTTAATTTCTCATTATTGTGACTTCTTTTTTGGTGCATAAATAAATAAATAAACAGAAGCTTATTATTTAATACAAAAAACTATAGACAAAACATTTTCTTGGCCGTCATATAGATAGATTAATACATAATCATTGTCGGAATTTTTTGATGTGACGGCCAAGAAAATCTTTTGATGGTTTTACGCACTATAAACCTTCTCTCCTATGAGTCAGAAGGCCTATGCCCAGCCGTGGGACGTTAATGGGCATAAGTAACAACTACCCTTCACCATTTATAAATCAAAGATTTTAAAACAAAAACCAAACGTGTGCGCTTCGGGACGTCTGACATAAGTGATAACTTAAATTGTTTAACTTGAGAAAAGCTTTAGGTTATTATTTAAATTTGTCGGATATTAATATGCTAATGTAAGATAAGATCATTTATTAATATAATCTTTCATTATTTGTTAATGGTATATGTCTATCGCATACTAATAATGAGTAGGGAGAGGGGCAGAGGGGAAAGCATCTATCCGAAATATGGAGAAACCTATTGTAGATGTGATATCTTAGATGTGAAATATCGATTTTTTTATAACATAGGTTACGTGTACCGTAGTAAACAAAACATTATACATACTATAGTTAATGTTAAAGGAAACTGTCATGTCAGATGCCATCGCGAACTCTTAACAAGTTAATGGGCTATATTCAAGCACTCTATAAGCTATAAAAAGTCAAAGTTTTTGTGAACAGTACATCTACATCTATCGTACATAAGCCAGTCGCTCAAACCAAAGTCATCAGTAAGTGAATGGTGCGTAACAAATCAACTCACATTGATTCATTCAAAAAATAAACATCGCATACAATAAGAGCAAAACGCCAAATTGAAAAAAGAAGATTGATATAATTAGAACATTTCATCACTTTTTTTATCAGAAAGCAAAGCGAATTGCACTTTTTAACACTTTGCAAATGATTCTACTAACATACAGAATTGAAACTTTTTAAAATAATACTTTGAAATTAATAATTACGATTGTACAGAATTGAAACTTCTTCAAATAACACTTTGCAAATAATAAGCATTGAAACTTCGTTAAATAAATAACACTTTGCTATTAAGAATTATGAATCTATATATGCCGGAGAATAAGAGAGAAGGAGCAAAAAGTACAGGGGCGTAGGGTTCTCCACCGACATCTTCATTAATGGCATCCATAATTTTATTTCTTATACTGTGTGCGCTCGTGGGTAATGTTGGTGCAATCAAACACTTTATTAATTAACTCGGATTATAATGTTCAATCACTTATTGTTCCCGATATCCATTGACACAAACTCATTAATAATAATAGCTAGGAACGCGACAATTTCAATAGGAGACTGCTCCGGCCGATCGCCACTCGAGAACTACCGAGAGACGCGCAGGAATGCCACTTATTGACTCAGCCCCACGCCGATAGACAGACCAGCGATCCACAGACTATTGCACTCTATATAGAATTGAACCGTCTGTAACTAACACTGCAAGCAATTATTATTAATTTAAAGATTTAAACTTCTTTAAATAACACTTTGCAAATAATTATTATGAATATAAAGACTTCAAGCTCCTTTAAATAACATAGAATCGTAACCCTTTTATTTAATAATCCTGAGCAAGTTTTCACAAAAATGATTCGGACAAATTTAAGAAATAGTATTTTCAAATTTATCTAGATCTAAATGAGACGTGACTTTACCTTCCTAACAGAAAAGTCAGACTACCGAACTTTACCACTGTTAAAACCATAAATATAATTTTATACAAACGAAACCACGTATGTATAACAGTTAATAATATATCCGGCTAAAGCTTTGAACAAGTTTTGCCTGATTCTTTTTTTCTCACTGAGGCACTTAAGTGATCTAGTTACCATGTAATACAGCAGGAACCGCTCCAATTTTTAATGAAAATGAAATATATAATTTAACTTTGAAAGGAATTATTTCGAGAGGCAGGAAATACGAACTGTTATTTAACTTAAATCCATAACGGGATCCCAGTGACGTTAAATAAAGCAGTTTTTGACTGTGTATGATGAAAAAACGAACAAAATCGCATGAATAAGTTTTGCATCATCATTCCATCATCATTAATAAAAGTGGGTTTAGATGCCGAAATAGTCTGATACCCGTTTTACCAATACAATATCCGCTTTTTAATGCAAACAAATAAAACTGTTATATCTATTTTTAACGTCAAATAAAGAGCTATATAAAAATAAATAGCTGTTTGTTAGTTTCGCTAAAAATCGAGAATGGCTGAACTGATTAGGATAATTAAGGTTTTGAAATATTCGTGGCCTCCCAGGGAAGAATCAAAAATTGAATAAACATTAAAAAATGCATGGAATATAGTAAAAAGACAATGTCCCTTCCCCTTTGACATTATTCCTACCTGTCAAACATTTGATGTTCCTCCCGTCGTTCAGAAATCAACTTGAAATGAAAAGAATACTTTTTTTGACATTTGTCATTGACAACCAAGAATTCCTAAACGTAACTATAATATTTTACGGACTTTGGCGGGAATCTAAGCGTAAAGGGCGCTTTATCTGTTTGGAGTAGTATGTTTTAAAGGCGGTTCTTTTTTGTTAAAATTTTTATTTATTTTTAAAACAATAGACGCTGGTCTTGCGGCTAAATTCAAACAATTATATTATTGTTGTCCATTTGTAATAGTTTTTGTTACCGACCCGCGGGGCATCTGATAACGAACACTGTGACACAAGATTTATATATGTCGGAGAATAAGAAAGAAGGAGAGCATAAAACATAGTGGCGTAGGGTTCTCCACCGACATCGTCATTAGTGGCATCCATAATTCCATACTTTGGGCTTTGGGGGGTAATGTTGATGCAATCAAACACTTTTCTAATTAATTCAGATTATAATGTACAATCACTTAATGTTCCTGATATCAATTTACACAAACTCATTAATAATAATAGTCAGGAACGCGACAGTTTCAAAAGTCGACCGCACCGGCGGACCGCCACTCGAGAACTACCGAGAGACGCGCGCCGGGCTGCCACTATTGACTCTTTCCCACGCCGATAGACAGCACCAGCGCTCCACAGACTACCGCTCTCCGACATATATAAACAATTAAAAAATGATCTGACACTCGTTTTAAAGGAAGTGGGCTTCCATTTGAATCCCTTACTATTAGTAAAAAAGGAGGCAGTCTTCGAAAAATGGGTTAACATGATAACACATATATAAAAATATATATATATTGCATTCAAACGATATTCGTTTAAATGAAATTCGCCTAAACCTTTTCACCCAGCGGAGTTTAAAGACTTTGCAAGCACCTCAACACAACTGTTTAGTTTACATCAGTAGATCAACTTTCCCATAGAAATATTCTTCTATAATCAAATAGGTTTCTTCCGGATTGACCGAGGGAAATGCTTTTTAAAAACCACACATTACAAAATAGCAAAAAGCAGTCTTTGTATTCAATCGTGTACGTGGAATATTTTCTGCAGTTGATTTATAAAACATGGGCAATGTTTTACTGTGTGATTAAATATAATACTTTCTCCGGTAATTGATTTGTAATTTTTTACTTCGACAACTTTTCACATACTGAGGCAGTTAAACGATCCATAAACACTGTGTTTTAATCTTTAAATATTAACAGGTGCTGCGTTAGATAAATACTCACTTCCTTGGGGTTTTATGTGCATACACTAATTTGCGGTTTGCCAACAATATAGTCGTAATGGCAGAGACTCCAGAAGATCTCAATACAATGGACTGCAGAGTGGCTTAACAGGTGAGCCTTAAAATAAACATGGATAAGACAAAAATCATGTTGAACATCCACCCGCCCCGCCTGGTCACCGTTGATAACTCAACACTTTGACGAGTACATCTACCTGGAATACACGATTCAATAGGGCAGGTCCACCTTCGAAAAAAATGTCAACAAGACTCCAACTCGTATGGGCATCATTCGAAACTACAGGACATTTTTTCATCCACAGTTCCTCATTACCTAATGACTACGGTCTTCAAACATAGCGTTGCCGGCGATTACATATGGTTCCGAGATATGGCTGCTAAGCAAAAGCATCGTAAGAAGGCTCAGAGTTACTCAGTGGGCAATAGAGAGGGCAATACTCGTGGTTTCCCTATGTGATCAAATCAAAAATGAGGAGATTTGTAGGAAAACTAAAGCCACCGACGTAATCTACCGAATTTAAAAGTTAAAGTGGCAATGGGTGGCGCAGACAGTTCGCAAAATCGATGGACTTTGGTGTCCGAAGGTTCTAAAATGGCGAATTCGCCCCAGAAAACATGGCTCGCCAGACTCTCACCAGCTGAAGCGATGACATCAGGCTAGTCGGCAGAAGTCGCCGGCTATAAGAGGCGCTAGATCGAACCCAGTGGAATTCATTACGAGTGACCTTTTTCCGGAAAGCTACGTAAGATTTTTTCATCCAATACCTATCAGTGTCATACGACCAAAGCATTCGAACAGTTTGTGTTACCAGTGATCACCCACGGATTGGTAATGTGGTCTGGCGTGCGATGGAGAGGGCTATGCTTGGAGTTTCTGTACGCGATGAAATCAGAAATGAGGAGATACTGTAGACAAATCAAAGTCACTGACATAGCCCTAAGAATCACGAAGTTGAAGTGGCAATGTGCGGGGCACATAGTTAAACGAACCGATGGACGTTGTAGCCCAAAGGTGCTGGAATGGAGCCTTCACCTGAAGGTTAAGTGTAGGCAGACCTCCAAGGTGAACCGACGATATGAGGAGGAACTGCGCTGGAGCCCGGCAGCATATGATCGGGCACAGTGGGCATCAACATTCAGACCTATGTCCAGCAGTGGAAGTCCATCAGTTGAGATGACAACGACGACACACATTGAGTTACACACGTAAAGAAGTTTTACTCCAAAATAAATTAGTGTTTTACTTTGTGTTATAGCAAAAACCCGTCTGTTCGTAAAAGGATACGATATGCACGTGAGGATCATTCTCTGTAACGCGGTATATCGACTATCGGGTATCGCATGTCACCTCCCAGTGAGTTCATTGAACCCGCCACTGTGGACATAAACTCGTTCCCAAAAATTACACAACCATATCATATCGGCGTTACGTAAAAGCACATATTACACCCGTTTAAAAGGAATGCATATATTTACTTGCAATGTAAGTCTGTTTGTATATAGATTTTCACTCCACTTCCGGTTCGCTTTCGTTCGTATTAATATTCAAGGTAACCAACAGGCCAGACTTTCTTAGAAGCATAGACTATGTACCCTGGGTTTAAACGTGGGTTCATACTAGTCAACAATGTATAAATCATTTATTGTATAACAAAAACAAGTAATATCAACAAACGAGTATGCTTTAGAGAAAACGATTGATGTAAAACATATTTGTATATATTAGACAAACAAAAAAGTCCGTACAGTTTTCATTTATTGTTTACTTATATATATCGCAACTACTACTGCCTCATTGGTCTAGTGGTTAGCATGTTCGACTACAGACATGAGGTCCTGGGTTCGAGTCCCGGGTCGGGCCAAATTCAAAAATCAATATTGAGTTTTCTATTAAGATTTTCTCAATATTTGCCCGAAGTTGGGAAGTTGGCGGTGTGATCCACCCCCGTGCCTCGGAGAGCACGTTAAGCCGTCGGTCCTGCGCCTGATCTCTCTCCGGTCGTGTCGGATTCCCGTCACATCGGACTATGAGAGTGAAGGAATAGAGAGTGCACTTGTGTACTATGCCTGCCAATCCGCAGTGGAGCAGCGTGGTGGGTCTATGCTCTAAAAACCCTCGCTCCTCGGAGTGAGGAGGCCTGTGCCCAGTAGTGGGACGTTAATGGGCTGCTACTTACCTTTTATATATCGCAACTAAGATAAAGTAGTACATCATTTTTTGTACATTGGAAAGCTGATATTAAGAAGTATCATCAAAAGTATTATATAAGTTTGTTTACTTTAAATAAAAATGTAAAAAAAATTAGTAATATATGACCGTGTGAAATGCAATGCTTGTTTACTTTATTAATTCAAATTTGGCACTAAAGTTTCAAAAGCTTGTCGTAAGATATGTACTGCTTTTGGGGAGGATGCTGTAGCTGAGCCAACGAGCCAAAAGTGATATAAAAAACTGCAAACAAGGCAAGAGCTTAGCATAAAAGATAAGGTAAGTAGTAGCCCATTAACGCCCCACTGCTGAGCACAGGCCTCCTCACTCATAGGAGAGAGGGTTTTTAGAGCATAAACCCACCGCGCTGCTCCAGTGCAGATTGGCAGGCATAGTGCACTCTCTATTTCTTCACTCTCATAGTCCGATAAGACGGGAATCCGACACGATCAGAGAGAGATCAAGTGCAGGACCGACGGCTTAACGTGCTCTCCGAGGGACGGGGGTGGATCAAACCGCCAACTTCACAACTATGGGCAAAATCTTAATAGAATACTCGATATTGGAACCCAGAACCTCATGTCTGTAGTTGAACAGGCTAACCACTAGACCAATGAGCAGAGCTTAGCATGGCTGACTAAAATCCTGGTCAATGGTCTTCCGGAGCGAGGTTCATCTTTCATACCCAAGAGCAGCAAATTTTTTAAACCAACACTGGCACCATTAAATAAATCGCTTTAACCGATGGACGTGCACTGCTGGACATAGGTCTCACGAAATGATACCCACAAGGTCCGATCTTGCGCCGCCTGGCTCCAGCGGCTACCGGCGACCCTCTTTTTGTCATCGGTCCACCTTGTAGTGGTCTACGTACACTGCGCCGTCCGGTGCGGGGTCGCCACTCCAGCCCCCTTCGGGCCCCAACGTCCATTGGTCCATCGGACTATGTGCCCCGCCCATTGCCACTTCAGGTTCGCGATTCGTAAGGCTATGTGGGTGACTTTAGCTCTGCTACGGATCTCCTTATTTCAGAGGACCTCATTTCAGATTACCATTAATATTGTTGGTTAATGCACAAATTCCCAATAGTTTTATTGTGGCCACTTACAAAAGATTTGTATCTAAATATTGTCATCAATAATATAAACGTGATATTAAAATACTTCTTGAAATTAGACATATGCCACAGTAAAATGAGTAAAGAATAGTATAATTTATACCTTGATAGATAAGGCCCATCGCCCATAGACATCTATTAAACCAGAGGAACTACCACTGCATTTTCTATTTAAAAAAGGCTAGCCTTTTCCTATCTCAATATCATCAACTTCCAGTTCAGTCACTCAACGAAATGCAGCAAAATGAACATTGATACTTCATACTTGTATTGTGCGAGGACACAATGCTTCTGTGTTCAATCTAACCAAATTACAAGCTGCAATCAGAGCTCTTCCACTATTAAAATAGTCTCCATCAAAGTAAACAGAAATAATATCCTGTTCACTTTAATGTAGACCAGCTAAATGGACGATACAAACAATTACAAGTAGATAACGTCTCAAGTATCCACATTAAGATTCGAAATAGTGAATACATGCAAGGAAACAGTTAATTAGCCGTAACGGTCCTAACCTCGTTCAATCACGATGCACGGTACCAATTGAATTAGCATGGCATAAGCACGACTTGGTTAATTCAGTGCCAACATTTAAAAGGGTTTAATTTAATTTATTGTGGCTCTAAAACATCAAAATAAAATTTCACTTGCGGAATCCTCAAAGTTAGATATTTTCATAGCATAACGCCTCATTCCCATAGGGGTAGGTAGATACCACGTCCTTCCACTTACCACGATCCTTGCATATCTCCTTCGCTTCTTTCATTCTCATTAAACCTTTCATACAAGTACGTCGGTTTCAAATGCTCTTGACCTGCCTTTATTTAAAATGTCCTGGATTTGTCGCCTTAGTCTTCCCCTTCCAACATGTTCCCCTTCCAACAACATTCACTCTTGACTCATAAATCCTTTTTATCAGTCTCCTTTCATTTATTCTCTCTATTTCTCCAGGTTGAAACTATTTTGTCATTTAGATATTCCTTTTTCCATAAAGTAACATGTGCAAATAAATAGGGACAAAGTCAATGTTGCAATATGCAATATTTTATGAAAACTTGATAAAGATATTCCAAAAAGGTTGAGCCTAAGCATAAAAATAAAGGCACAAATATGAAATGTAAAGTATTTCAAATAAAAACGATGGGAGACATCAACGAACATGTTTAAAAGTCTGATGTAAAGAAAATGATAAAACTGACAATATTTTAAAAAGAAACGATTGATATGGATGTTAAATGGATAAAAATAATTAACTACTTGAAACCAAATTGAACACGCAACACCTAAACTAATGTATTGAATTGTAGTATATTATAATGACTTAGTTTGTAGGATGATTGGCCTCCACGGTCTTTCTCTGAACGCCTTAATGATTTGAAAGTCAATATAGGCAAATGATTAATGAAACATTTGCATTGCAACAGTAAAGTGCATTCTTCCGTCTACAATTTGCGTGAGAAAAGTATCGATCGTGTATCATGTTATCTTCAGAACATATTTAAATTCAAATCTACGTCTAACGTTATTCATATTTAAATGTATCAGTTATGCAACACGTCGCAATAAATTATTCTCGAAGCAGACCGTCTAACGAAAGTTTATCTTAGATTTACGATTTATGGGTGAAGCTGTTGAATTATGGATTAGTACGATTGCCTCATTTTAGCTTTACCCTTAAGAATTTCTTTAGATATTTTTAAATGCATTCTACAGGATCCTAATTCTAATTGCATTCAATCAAATCTGTGTTATTTCATCTCATTTAGACTTTCCTGAACTCTTGCGATTTTTTTCCTTCCTAAAATTTTAAAATTTCAATCAAGACACCTACTATCTACAAAGTTAGACAAAGCACTGGGATAATGGATTAGGCTTTAGAACGAATTTGCATAAAAAGGGTTCCCTATTACAATGGGTCTGCCATTATGCTTTAAAAATCTAAACCTATGTATATTCACTTAATATATTCCTTGATGCTGATGGTTTTTTTTCTTAATTTGCTATAGAGTAGAATCGACGACATCGAAAGCAGATAGAGTATCATCTTCGATAGAAACATCAATTAATCGAGACAATCTAGTAAATATGAATACACATCTGAATGATATTGAAATTAGTCTCCGTTAACTGTAAAATAGCAGAAGAACAAACTATATCTAATCGTCTAGTCGTATCTAAAAGAAATGATCCCTAAAACGAAATAACAGAGGATAAAATACATAGTAGCTGTACAGACTCGTACCTTCTTGCTGCACCGGATAATCTTAGCAAAAAGAAACCAATTAAACAGTTTAACAGAATTTAAAGGAATGAGGACGCTTAATTTAACAATGATCGTTAAAATAGACACAATACGCCATCGCGGAAAGTGCAAGGGTCCACCGCAAACCATGAAAACAAATGCCCATTGACAATCACAATCATTGTATAGGTTTATTACCTTTGGCCTTTCACCGTGCCTTTTTGACCTAACTCTGTACTTGGCCTACTTACTGTTTTAACCGAAATTAGATCTCTTTTTTCTATACCAACTATCAAATCTACTCAATCTTGTTTATAGATATTTAATAGTTATTCGACTCTAAATCAAATTCTTATGCTATCAAAGTTATCTGTAGTGAATGGAAGAAATTATAGCAATTATGAAAATATACTAAACTTGTCGGAGAAACAATTTCGAAAATGTATATTGATGTTAGTGGAAATAAATACTTAAAGAAACAAAATACTGAAAATAATAACACTTCAGATACCTTTTCAATATTACACAATGTTAAAAAGGTAAGGTTATAAATTATGAGATTTCTTGTTAAAAAAAATGTATTTGGCGAAAAACTACACTTTCATTTGGTCTTAAATATGTAGGTAATTCATCGTCGTCGTCGCTTCAACCGATGGACGTCCACTGCTGGACGTAGGGCTCACGTAATGACGTCCACAAGATCTTGCGCCGCTTGGGTCCAGCGGCTACCGGTGACCCTCTTTATATTGTCGGTCCACCTTTTGGGGGGTCGCCATTTCAGCACCTTCGGACCCCAACGTCCATCGGTCCTTCGGACTATGTGCCCCGCTCAATGCCACCTCAGGTTCGCGATTCGTAGGACTATATCGTTGACTTTGGTTCTACTACAGATCTCTTCATTACTGATTCGATCACGTAGAAAAACTCCGAGTCTAGCATTCTCCATCGCACGCTGAGTGACTCTGAGCTTTCGCATGAGGCCCATAGTCAGCGACTACGTCTCAGAACCGCATCACTGGCAACACGCACTGTTCAAAGACTTTGGTCTTCAGTCACTGAGGAATATCTCTCTGTAGATAATTGCTATTATGCTATATCAATATTTAGAACTATTGAAACATTTACATCGAGATTACAAATGTCGATTATAATTCAATTTCGTTTTTGTTAAAGACGCTTTGTTCTACCTGATCTTTCTAAACTTATATGAGACTTTTTAGTCGTAGAAAGGACTATATAAATAAAAACTGGATCAGACATTACTGTCAGCACGAACGTGGGTCTATAAACCTTACGTGCTTTATTACGTTAATGTATACGTGGGTTACGTGGACAACTATGTATAACTTTACATACTTACATAATATTCAAAAGACAGGTAGCTCGCCAAAGATTGTCAATTACCTGTAACAATTTACATACTTTAAAATTACGTTAATACTTGTATGACATATTTGACTAGTGGTTAGATGAGTAGATGCTAAAAAGGCAACGCTTTACAGAAAACTCATATGCTTAATTTAAAGTGAAAGGTAAATAGCAGTTTATTATTTATATTCCCGTATGATAAAAGGTTTATTTATAGGCCTTAGTGTTGTTTCATATGCATCGCTGTGCATTAGAATTTCTGGGATATTAAAGGCTTTCTTTATCGTATTGAAATCGCTTTGTGATTTAAGCCTAACCCTCTCTTTAATGTTTAGGTATAAGCTATCACTATCCTCATTTTCATATCCAGTAAAAGATGAACTATTAAGATAGTTTGACTTATATAATAAAACAACAATACTAAAGCTGAAGAGTTAGTTTAATTGAACGCATTTATATCAGAAACCACACGCTCGAATTGAAGTGTTATATAAGTATTAGATAGTCCATTTATCGAGGAAGGTAAAACACCAATAGCCCAACCCTTTTTGCCACTAATAGCAGCCGGATGTAAGAACTTCTCCTAAAAATAGAACGGGTCAGCCTAGAATTTGGTTTGAGTATAAATCGCAGTAAAACCAAGATGATGATTGTAGACAGAGCTAACAAAACTTGCGGAACATAAACAAAATAGGAGACTGTGGTGTCGTACAATCATATATTCTACCTTGGAGCCCTTATTTCGAATAAAGGAAGCTGCATGGATGATGTGAAGAGAATATGAATAAACAGAAATATCACAAATGCTACAAAGATTAAACTCGTAAAATCGTTGATATTTCCCATATACGCCGCTGAAACATAGACTGTGCAAAAAACCGAAACCAACAAGATTGACGCTCTGGAGATGTGGTGTTGGAGGAAGATGCTCGTAATCCCATGGATCGAGTTGACTGACGTATAAAACGTCAACGTAAAGGCTGCGGTGGGCGCTCCAGTACATAAATGTCCCCGATTAACGACCAGCAGGCAAAGGTTGCGGGAAGTCGTATGGGGGATACTGTCTACTACCGAACACGCTGGAACATGATAATCACGTCCACCCTGACAAGAGTGATGCGACTAAGAAGAATAGACTATCCAAAAGAGTTCAACTAAAGAAACATGGTGAAAATTTATTCCTTTTCGCAGTTTTAATTGCATAACCTGCTTTAACGATTAAAGATTCCCCTTTAAATGTTGTAAGAAAAAGTCATCGACAGCATACATCTATCTTTTAAATTTAATTCACTATAACCGTTTTTATAGAAACCAAGTTTATTCTCTGCGCTGGTCATCTAGTTGGATTATATGGATAAATTTCACACGTAAGTAAGTAGCAGCCCATTAACGTCCCACTGCTGGGCACAGGCCTCCTCGCTCCAAGGAGCGAGGGTTTTTAGAGCATAAACCCACCACACTGCTCCACTGCGGATTGGCAGGCATAGTACACAAGTGCACTCTCTATTCCTTCACTCTCATAGTCCGATGTGACGGGAAGCCGACACAACCGGAGAGAGATCAGGCGCAGGACCGACGGCTTAACGTGCTCTCCGAGGCACGGGGGTGGATCACACCGCCAACTTCCCAACTTCGGGCAAATATTGAGAAAATCTTAATAGAAAACTCAATATCCATTTTTGGATTGGCCCAACCCGGGACTCGAATCCAGGACCTCATGTCTGTAGTCGAACATGCTAACCACTAGACCAATGAGGCAGTTAGACCAATGAGGCAGTTTCACACGTAGATGTGGTCATTTCGAATGCGAATCACACCGCAACAAATAAATCATCCGAAAACGATAATAATTTCACAACACCCACTACTAATAATTAATTCATTTGTATGTATGTTTCACAACAGACACCTTGTACAGACAACCTAAATCCAATTAGGCAAGTGATCAATACCTGAGCTATGTGTCAATATTAACATTTGTAAGCCAATAATTAATATATATTCGTGACACTTACATAACATGTTTCAACTTTGTTCTAATATCATGATAGAGAGTGATTGTGTAGTTGTTAAAAAGCTAAGTAGCGGCTCATTAACGTCCTGCTGCACAGCTGGGCACAGGTATCCTCTCAGGTAGGAGAGAGGGTTTTTAGAGAAAAGACCCACGACGCTACTCCTCTGCGGGTTAACAGGTATAGTAGCCGTTTCACTGTCCGGACGTGTCTTCTTTTTAACCTAGTAAACTGTAGAACTGCCTCATTGGTCTGGTGTTTAGTATGTTCGACTACAGACAGGAGGTTCTGGGTTCGAGTTCAAAATTCAGTATTGTGTTTTCTATTAAAAAATTCTCAATATTTGCCCGAAGTTGGGAAGTTGGCGGTGTGTTCAATCCTCGTACCTCGCAGAGCATGTTAAGGCGTCGGTCCTGCACCTGACCTCTCCCCACCCGACTATGAGATTGAAGGAATAGAAAGTGCACTTGTGTAATATGCCAACCAATCCGCAGTGGAGCAGCGTGGTGGGTCTATGCTCTAAAAACTCTCTCTCACACGAGTAAGGAGGCCTGTGCCCAGCAGTGGGACGTTAAAGGGCTGCCACTTACCTTTTACCTTTACATTTGTATAAATATAAACAAGACTTAAAAATTTGTTTGCCACAGAAGTTTCACTACTGTCATGTGTAGTTTGTACGCACGCACTTTTTTTTTAATTCTTAAGCAGTACGTAATTTTGCAGTATCAGCTAGAATTAAAATAAATATGTAAATGTAAAACTCTCTCAGGGCCGACGGATTAACGTGCTAATTTCAGAATATCACTAAGTCTTCATATACACTGTTATAACGTAACAATAATTTAAAATCACACTTTCCCATTACCGATATCTCAAACAAGTGCTATCAGTTGCATTGAAAAACCCATATTGTCCAATCAGTAGAAAGTTACTTCGCACTTCACGAATGTTATAAAATGTTTTCACAGATTTCATTTCACTCGACTACTGAATAGCTTCATTATATTTTTGTTACACGTCATTTTATACTAATTTTTTATTGACATAGTTAGTTTAAAAATCTTTCTATAATTTCAAGTAATTAGATTAGTACAATTAGATTATATCTAACAGAAATTAGAAGTGAGATTATGCATAGTAAAAAGGGCTACATAAAATAAGTTAATACTATATTGTAACATGCGAGTTTGTCTTCCGTTAAGACGCGCAGACTTCCGGCGGAAGGCGATGGCTGCCGACGAGGAGCGCTCGTGTAAAGATGTTCGCGGCATTTTGACGAAGAAAGAAGAGGGGCAGTGGGTAGTTAAAAAGGGATACGTAGCCAGACAGGGACTTGTCTTGTGTAATACTGTGATTGAGAAGTATGAGAGGATTAAAACTGAGTGACAGAGTAAGAAATAGTGTGATAAGAGAACGTTGTGGTATAAAAAAAGATGTAGTGACTAATATGGAGAAAGGTATGCTTAGATGGTTTGGGCACGTGGAGAGAATGAATGAAAAGAGACTGACAAAAACGATTTCTGAGTCAAGAGTGAATGCGAAAATTGGCAGGGGAAGACCAAGGCGAACGTTCCTGGATCAAATCTAGGACATTTTAAATAAGGGCCAAGTCAAGAGTACTTTAAACCGACGAACTTGTATGAAAGGTTTAATAAGAATGAAAGAAGCGAAGGAGATATGCAAGGATCGTGGCAAGTGGAAGAATGTCGTCTCTGCCTACCCCTATGGGAATGAGGCGTGATGCTATGTATGTATACTGTGAGAGTAAATAAAAATTAATATTAACTCTTCGAGTGTTTAAATTTTCTTCTCTGTAAAAATATTAAAATGATGATAAAAAGGATACTGGAATGAGTTTTTTCTGGGTTCTTTTGAGTAAGTCTTTCTTTAATATCATCATCAGTCTTATTTTGAGATGTGTATTTGATTCAAAAGTGCTGTAAAGGCCTGCTAGAATATAGATTTATTTTTATTTTAAAGTTAAATAATAAAGTTAATTCATTACAGTTGTTTGATTCAATAAACAGTAGCATTGTTCTGATTTTGATTATATCATTAAGAGATAAGCAAGGTTTTCAATGAAAGTTTCCAAGTGGTATGACTTTTCTTTACACTTCCTACAATCTATATATATAAAAAAGTCGTGTTAGTTACACTAATTATAACTCAAGAACGGCTGTACCGATATGGCTGAAAATTGGTGGGAAGGTAGCTTAGATCCAGGAGACGGACATAAAATACTGTTTATCCCGTTCGACAGCGTTCCCGTGGGACTTGACATAATACATCAGTGACTATAAAACAACAAAATTGGAATTAAAAAACGCAAATGACAGCTATGTAATAGACGTACGGATGATAATTTGATTTTTGTAAGATATCAATATTAAAATTATATAAAATAAATAACAATCATAATGTTAATAAAAAGTAAAGTAAATAAAAGAAGAAAAAGTAAAGTAAACTATAAAAGGTGGTAAACGAAAACCGTATCAGACTTGGAACAAGAAAACGCGCATCTCAACATTAAGTAATTGATACACGTGAGTTTATTGTCTTCCGTTAAGATGCGCAGACTTCCGGTGGATGACGATAGCGGCTGACGAGAGGCGCTCGTGCAGTGATGTTCGCGGCATTTTGACCGAGAAAGAAGAGGGGCAGTGGGTATTTAAAAAGAGATACGTAGCCAGACCGGGAGCCATTTTTTTAGGTGAATTGAAGTGAAGGCTAATTAACAATGCCGCAACCAAGATGATCGAATCTTTTCCGACAAAGCCGTAATGCAAGAAAAACACGAAACACTGCAAATGAAAGGAATTTATAGTTATATTTTATCTAATTTACATTATACTAGCAATGCCCTATGGTGCGCTTCGCTCAACTGCTCCATCAATGCAGCAGCGGCGCTAGCTATGCTACCAAACATGGAAGGACCAGGACCACCTTGCAGAAGGCTGTATGCCGAAATAATGGCCTGTATGGCACTATATGGTGCACCTGTTTGGATCAACGCCCTAACCACAACGAATAAAACTCTGTTACGACGGGCCCAGAGGGTTATAGCGATCAGAGATATACGGGGATACCGTACAGTCATTGACAGCAGCAACACTCCTGGCAGGTTCTCACGTCTGCCTACCAAAGATGGAAGGAGGATCTCGGGTGGCCAGTAGCGGGCGGAACCATAGTAGGAGCAATCTGCCCTCATCTCGACAAATGGCTGGACAGAGAGCACGAATCGCTCTCCTACAGGTTGCTACAGATACTTATCAGTCATGGTTGTTTCGGCAAACACCTGTACCAAACTGTACTAGTATGTCACGAGTATGGTGCCTCATCAGACACAGCCCACCACACTGTGGCAGAATATCCCGCCTAGGGACCTCAGCGAATCATTATGACGTCGCTGATCGGCACAGGCCTCTCACTGGCAAGTATTATAGGAGCAATACTTATCAGTGAGCAGGCTTGGAGAGCGGTTGCCTCTTTTACGAGACTGTCATATCGGTTAAGGAGGCACGACAAATAGAGAGAGTGACTGCTGCCGAAACACTCCAGCCCCGACACAAATGTTACCTCTTTATAATCTAGATATACAAGCCTTTCTTATGAATTACTCTGTTTATTGCTGTAATTTATTTCGGTAGTTTATCAGTTTACTTCGATCAAAAAGACTCTGCCGAGGACTATATTTAATAATACTAAAGGATTTAGAAATATATGAATAATTTAAAGGCAACTCAAACGTATTTAAACAAGTCAACACCTATCGGCGTCATAGTGTCTTCAAACGAGTCAAATTAATTAAAATATTATACGAACATAATTTTAGTCAATAAAGACATATGTTCGACACATATGGAAACCAGTTATGACGTGAGTCATTCATACTTTTCTGATCTTCAGATATTAAAGCCCACGCTTGTAAGGTCGTATCACATTAACAGCGTTTCCGCTGGGGCACGCTTAATTAGTGATACATCTTGCACTACGCCCCCATGGGTATGTGTGTAAATGAAGAGATGCTTGCAAATTGGCTGCTGTATTACTAAAAAAAATTAAAAGTGCGTGCGTATAAATTACACATGCCAGAAGTCAAATTTCTTTGGCAAACTAATTTTTAAGTCTTGTTTATATTTATACAAATGTAAAACTTTAGTTTTTCGAGACTTAGAGGGAGGGAAATAGGAAGATACGTAACGAGTTTAATTGTCATTAAAATATTAAGTGTCGTAAATAAATAGAAATAATTTATTGAAATCTCAAATGACGAAAGGTAAAATAATAATGCCACGTGTTTTTATGTCAATGTTAGAAATTATTAATTAAATTTAAAATTTTAAAAATAGTATATTTAATGATGAGTGGCAAATTAAAATGCCACATGTTATTTGTTAATATTAAAACTACCTAACCTTCAAACGAATTAGCATAAAAAACGTTGCACGTCTTCGTGACGCTAATTTTAAACCCTCATGCGCCTAACGAAGTTTCACTGTTTATTTAAGCAGATTTGTGACGTGGTGAAAACAACAAGATCCTTTTAAATAGAAACTAAATAATCACAATTTTGACAATACAATTAGAATAATAACGGAACAGTATAGTTTGAAGATCGGGAATAGAATAAATGTGTTAATTTGTTAGTTATGTGTGGGTGGGATTATTGTGTGGAAGTTTGTAGGGAGAAAGTGTTTATCTAACAGCTGTTGCGGACGGAAGCATTGGACCGAGCGTCACCGGCTTTGATGAAATCTGATTGGTTGACCAACGGTTTCGACCCGTTCTGCAACTACCTCTGCACCCGCCGTCGTCCTTTCTCCCGCTCACCAAGTCCGCAGGTACGTGCCGGATCGGAGAATTGTTTAAAAGGACCCCGTAACATCGAACCACATGTACATTCGCCTTTAACTCCCATTATAATCATTACTAGGCGCAAACTATGACAACTTGAAGAACCGAAGATTGAACCAGCAAGAACGAAGCCTGGTCCATCATCGATTCATCTGATCCTGAAGCCAAGTTAAAGTATGAGTTCTTTTAAATTGTTCGTTGATATTGTATCTAATACTGGTATCACCGAAAAGATGATGTTACATACTTACAGAAGCGCACCTTCTTTGGGTTATTTTTTTTAAATTATATGACATAATTTTGTTGTAATATGAGTAGGTAAGCTAAGGTAAGTAGTAGCCTACTTACGTCCCATCGCTGGGCTCAGGCCTCCTAACTAATAGGTGAGTTTTAGAAAAGACATCCACTACGAAGTTCTACTACGGGTTGGCATTCTACACATAATATTTTTTCTGGGTTATGTAGGTTTCCTCACGATGTTTTCGCCTCAATGGTCCATTAGAATGAGCCAAGCACTTAATTTTGCATAAAGAGAAAGTTCTTGGTGTCTGTCTAGGTCTGGTCTTTTCTGAATGAAACCAGCGACTTTTCTGAATGAAAATGGGTCTCACCATTGGGCCATCAAGGCTCTTAAATTAAAGTATTTTGTAGTGATTGTTTCTAAATAAAGTGTGACTGGGTAGAGACTCGCATATAGACTATACACATAGGTACGAAGCTTTCATTTCAACTAATGGTTTCTCTTTATATAATTATAATAACTATGCCTCACGGAGTCACTCGCGTAAGTTAGTATTATTATTTGAGATAATCAAAAATTCTTAAAGTATGATTATATAATGACTGTTGCAAAAGTATCAATAATGTTGCGATTATATTTTAAAATAATAATATGTTTAATGAGATGGTGCACTGGCTTATTTTTAAATGGTTGTACCAATTGGCGTGAAAACTAGTTTTCTTGTCAAGTGTGGGTAATTGAAGAGTGAGTCGTTGCCGAATATTGGAAGAGAATACAGCTCTTGGGAATTATTCATTATATTGCTCAACACCACGTGAAGACACACAAAAAATTTCAACAAAATATATATAAAGATGGGCCGTTTTTGAATCGTGTGTTGACACTTTAATAGGCGGTCACTAGATACCATGCCAATAGTTCAAAAGTGAAATCATTTCCTCGATACCAAATAAGGTTACCATAAAATGTGTCAATGATAAATAATTTCGATGGTTAAAAATAATATTTGGTAAAATATACATATGAAATATTTATTTTAATCTCTAATATATTAGTAATTTATAATAGTTATATAATAGTAATCTCGTATACGCCAGATATCTTCGTCCGATACTCCTCAGTGCTTGAAGACAAAGCTCTTCGAACAGTGCGTGTTGCCAGTGATGACCTACGGCTCCGAAACGTGGTCACTGACTATGGGCCTCATATGAAAGCTCAGAGTCGCTCAGCGTGCGATGGAGAGGGCTATGCTCGGAATTTCTCTACGTGATCAAATCAGAAATGAGGAGATCCGTAGCAGAACCAAAGTCATCGACATAGCCCTACGAATCGCGAACCTGAAGTGGCAATGGGCGGGGCACATAGTCCGACGGACCGATGGACGTTGGGGCCCGAAGGTGCTGGAGTGGCGACCCCGCACCGGGCGGCGCAGTGTAGGGAGACCCCCCACAAGGTGGACCGACGACATAAAGAGGGTCGCCGGTAGCCGCTGGAGCCAGGCGGCGCAAGATCGGGCCTTGTGGACATCATTACGTGAGACCTATGTCCAGCAGTGGACGTCCATCGGTTGAAGCGACGACGACGACGACGATATAATAGTAAATCACGAACGCTCGAGGTTAAGTTATTAACAATTTATATTATTTTGAATTAATGTTTCTTTGGGTAAGTTCAGGACATTATCTAAGTAAGGTTTGACAATGCAAAAATTTATATTGACTTTTCTGTTAGGATTTTCTCAGTATTTGCACTGTGTTGAATAGATGTCAGTGTGCTCTATCCCCGTGCCTCGGAGAGCACGTTAAGCCATCGGTCAAATGGCTGATCTCTCTCCGGTCGTGTCGGATTGCCGTTACATCGGACTATGATAATAGATGGAGAACAAGTGGAAGAGGTGACAGAATTTGACGGCCTCGCTGGCGCAGTGGTGCGAGTATTCGCTTTGCTAGCGGAGGTCCCGGGTTCGATCCCCGGTAGGACGAATTTAGGAAATTGTATTTTCTAATTTGTCTGAGTCTGGACTGGTGGGAGGCTTCGGCCGTGGCTAGTTACCACCCTACCAGCAAAAACGTACCGCCAAACAAAGAGATTTGTGTTCCGGTACGATGCTGTGTAGAAACCGTGAAGGGTATATCGCCTCTTAACAGATTAGCGCGCTTCCATCTTGGACTGTATTATCACTTACCATCAGGTGAGATCACAGTCAAGCGCTAATCTGTCAGCAATAAAAAAAAACTTGGGTTCTAAATTTCCAAGAGATGGAACATGTGAAAGTGATATTGGAAGGAGAGTGAATGCAGGGAATATGGTAAATGAATGAAATTATGAATAGCCCGATGGTGTCTCAAAGGGCCAAACTGGCTGTGCATGCTGGAGGGTTGGTGCCAATACTTATGTATGGTACTGAAAGTTGAGTATGGCAGAAGAATCACAAAAGTAAAATAAATGCGGTAGAGAAGAAAGCGTTGAAAAGTTTGATTGCATTGAAACTCAGTGACAAGGTAAGAAATAGTGTGAGAAGAGAACGTTGTGGTATAAAAGAAAGGTTTGGGCACGTAGAGTGAATAAATGAAAGGAGATTGACAAAAAGGAGTTATGACTCAAGATTGAACGGGAAAGTTGGAAGGGGAAGACTTAGGCGAACGTTACTGAACCAAATCTAGGATATTTTAAATAATGGCCAGGTCAAGAGTATTCTAAACGGACGAACTTGTGTAAAAGGTGTAATGGGAATGAAAGAAGCGAAGGAGATATGCAAGGATCGTGGCAAGTAGAAGGACGTGGTCTCTGCTTGCATAAAGCGTATTTCTTTTAGATTTTAAATATTATTAATTTATTAAAACGGTGATTTTAAAATAAAATACCTGTCAACAATGAGAAACAATCTATGTAGGTGTAACGTAAGCAAACGATGCGTCGATCAGATTATAAGACAATAGGAGTGAGGCGTCTCGGAAAGCGGGTCATGACCAAACACTGGTACTTGGTAACTTATTATTGTTTGCAAATAAACAACTAATCAATTTTGAATTGAGGAATCATTAATATTGTCATGTCGCACGAAGTCTCCTGCTTTCCTTTCCTCGAAATAAAACTAGTTATTTAAAACAGATGTCACTTGGCTAGAAACGAAAAGATCATCTCTATTCGTAGTACTAATAATACCTTTGATGATGTACCGATTCAAATACTTTACGACAAAAGATCAATAATGAAACACAATCAGCAGACGCTCGGGTCAACGACCGCACGCGGCCGCTGCCGGTGTACGTATACAAGATACGACAAAATTAAGCGAAAGTACGTTGACCCGAGCGACAGCTGTTTTTCATTTTGTGTTTCATGTTTGTTTGTTTTTAGTAATGTATTTTTTGGGATACTATCGTTTCATTGAGATTTAAAATAAAAGATTTAAACTTATTAATTTACGCTCCATCATACAAACATGATGGAGAGTAAACTATTAAGTTTAAATCTTTTATTTTTATAACTCTGTGACAGTGATACTTTGGGGAGGGCGAGATTATCTGACACAGGTATCTCAATACCTACTAGATAATCTCAACCTAGTATGTGTGATGTAACAAATTGTTATGGAAATAAACTATTTTTATTTTATTTTTATTTTTTTTCCGTCCTGTCTTCAAATGTCATTAGTACTATCGTCTGCCTTCGTTTTTGAAAGCGGTCTCGTTATACCTTGTATAGGTACCATCAGGTGACATTTCAGTAAAATATGAATACACGTACGAAGTAATCTATACTAATATTATAAAAAGGAAAGATTTGTGATTTTGCAAGTATGTATGTTTGTTACGTTTTTACATAAAAACTACTGGACCGATTTCAAATTTTTTTTTTACCATTAGAAAGCTACATTTTCACTGAGCGAAAAAGTATATGTTTCTTTATCAAAAAAATAGGGATCCCTAATAAAAATGCATTAATGTAAACCAAAGTGTGAAAAAATTGGTCACATAAAATCTGACATCGCCTGCGCTGCAAAAACTATTGAAGATAGAACAAAAAAATTTTGTACAATATTATAGAACGTGTTAATATCTACAAAAAAGTCAACAATGCCGTATATCTAACTACTACATACATTATAACTACTTTTTTGCATTTAAAAAGTTAATAAAAGTGCCGGCAATAATCAAACCATATTATTCATACTTCTTTATTAATCCTTATCCTATTAAATGAATTATTAAAGATCTTTTCAATACCTGTAAAATACTTTTTAAATTATTAAAATCTGACATTAAATTCAAAAATATCTATCTAAAGAAAATTATGTCTCCAGAGTCGAACTCCAGAGTGTCAAATGTCGTGTATAGTGAAGTTCTGAGATAATGTAAGTATTACAAATAAATCTTCACTTATTTATTATAGAAGAAAGTGTTGCATTTTTAATATAAAAAACAAGCTAAAATTTACTTTAAAAATTCTTTCAATATCTATTTTTTAATTTACTAATGACGGGTATTCTACGTAAATGTTATGAATTTGAAAAAAGGGTAGAAGATCAATAGGACCAAAACAGAACATTTGTTCAGTGATTTCGGGGATCCATCCAGTTTTTGATCGATTGTCTTAGATGGTGTATCCCTTAGAGTCTGCTGAGATAATCTCGGCTAAATCTTTCAAAACGACGGCGGCATTAACCAGGATGTTACTAGCAGGATAAATGCAGGTTGAATGAAGTGGAGGCAGGTCTCGGGAACAATTTCCGCCGTGTGGCCCCGGCGAAAAAGAATAGGGCCATCCCTCCCCAGTTAGTGTCGTAAAAGGCGACTAATGGGGCGCTCGCACTTCACCACCCACACGCGAGCACACAGACAGGCACACAAACACTTACACGCCCACACTCTCAACGACTCACGGGCCCGGGGGGGTCGGACCTGTCCGACGCGCAGTTTCCCCTGCGCTAGGGCAGGTCCAGGTAGGCTATCGGAACCCCATCGGAGGTGTCGTGGTCATGTCTCGCGGCCTCCGGTGCGGCCGAGGATCTTGCCTTCGTTGGCCGGGTCGCGAGGAAGACAACCTCTATAAAAAATCACCCCAATCCTAAGCGGCGGCGCACCGCGAGAGGATGCATGGCTGATGGGATGATCAGTTGCTAGTGCGACCCCCGTCAGGGTACCGGCCGACCCCCTGACGAGTTACGCTAGGCTTATCCGGGCACAGGGGGCACTGCTCGGATGGACTTTTTATTTCCCCCATACTCGTGGGAACTTTTATGGAAAAGTTAATAAAAAACCCATTCGTCGTTTTAGAGGATTGTTTGGAGGGTGGCGCCACGAGGAGGGGCGTGAGGTCGCCGAGATCATTGTCGGGCTGTAGTAGCCGGGCGATGGTTTCGTGCGAAAGTGACGCCGAGATGGCCTCCGTACCCGACCGGTCGGGAACGGAGGCCACCGCGGTGGCTTTGCAAGGAAGGATGTGGCGACAGCGCCAGAAGCGGAGGAGGGACTCCGAGTCGGGGCCCAACTCCTCCGAGGATGAGCAAGTAGGGGGTGACCGCAAGGGCACCCATAGGAAGAGCCGGCCGACCACCGGCGAAGAAGTGGGCCTAGCTGAGGCCATAGCGGCGCGTAACGCGGCCTCAGCTAGGGAGGTAGTGCTCCAGGCCAAAAAGGATTCTGAGAAATCCAAGGCCAAGGAGCAGAGCGACCGGTCACTGCAGCTCTCCAGGGAGTCGTTGGTGTCTGGTGATGAGACGAGCGGGCTGCCGGCGGTTACCGTAGTCGCCCGCGCGGCAGCGGTTGCTGACTACATTCGTAGTCAAGCAGCCAAGTCCCGCAACCTTAAGGGCACAGTGCAGCGTGGCCTTAAGGAAGCGGCGACAAAGATGGAGGGCATGGTCAGCGACCTTGCAGGACGTAGCGACTCGCAGGAGCTACGGTACTTGAAGGCGGAAGTCGTAAGACTTCAGGCCAAGTACGACACCCTCCGTGAGGAGCTCCAGAAGGAGCGGGATGCGAGACCGGCCAAAAAGGCGGCTCGCGTCCCCGATGTGGCCTCTTTGGAGGACCTCATCAGGAAGGTTGTCGCTCAGATGGGCGTCCCGATGGGCGCCCGTCAGGAGCCGACAAAGCACCCGGAAGCACCGGTCACCCCGAGTGAGGGGAAGACAGGCGCAACTCCGGGTGCGAAGAAAAGAAAGGTGGCCGGGAGCCCTGCGAGGGAACCCGCGAAGGCGACAGGCTCCGCTCGGGTCGTACCCGAGAAGGAGAAGTCGCCGTCCGCCCCACCTCCGGAGGGCCCTGCCGCGGAAAATCCGTGGCAGGAAGTCACCCGGAGGAAGAAAAAGAAGAAGGGGGGACAGCAGTCGGCGGCAGCTCCCAAAAAGGCGGAGCCGCCGCGGAAGGCGGCCCAGCCCCAGGGGCAGAAGGCGCAAGGGCCTAAAAAGGCCAAGGCGCCCAAGCCCAAGAAGCCCCGTTCCTCGGCCGTAGTGGTGACACTGCTGCCGGAGGCGGTGGCTAAAGGCGCGACATACGCCAATATCGTCGCGGAGGCGAAGCTCCGCGTCGATATAGCAGAATTAGGAATCCCGGCACTCCGGGTGAAAAATGCGGCCACCGGTGGCCGGATTTTCGAAGTGCCGGGTATGAACAGCGGGGCCAAAGCGGACAGCTTTGCCCAGAAGCTGAAGGAGGTGGTCGGCGACGGCGTAGTCCGCATCGCTAGGCCTGTGGCCACCGCGGAACTGCGGGTGTCGGGTCTCGACGACTCGGTCACCCGCGACGAGGTGGCCGCCGTAGCGGCTAGGGTCGCGGGATGCCCCGTGGACGAGCTCCGCGTCGGCACCATTAAGTGGGGCAAGACGGGGCTGGGTTCCGTCTGGCTCCGCTGCCCCACAGTGGCGGCGAGGAAGTTGTCCGTGGCGGGTCGCATCCTGATAGGGTGGGTCTCCGCGCGCGTGACCCTTTTAGAGCGGCGGCGGCTCCAATGCTTCCGCTGCCACATGGTAGGGCATGTGCAGGCACAATGCACATGCGAGGTTGACCGCAGCGGGCTATGCTACCGCTGCGGACAACCAGGACATAGGGTGGCCGCCTGTACGGCGCCGACGGCGCATTGCGTCATCTGCGCCGCGGCCGGAAAGCCCGCGGACCATAAGGTGGGGGGAGCAGCCTGCGGCCCCCCTCCAAAGGCCCGGAATGGTAGGAAGAGCGGCGGGGCTTCGAAGAAGAAGTCCCCGCGGCCCGCTAAAGCGCCACAAGGCGCGCAGGCCAAAGCGGCGGGAGCAGCTCCTTCGGCGTCTAAATAATGACGCCGGAGAGGTTCCTCCAGGCGAATCTCAACCACTCGGCGAGGGCTCAGGACCTATTGTTCCAGGGACTGGCCGAGAGGTTGACACACGTCGCGATTGTAACCGAGCCATATCGGGTCCCTTCAGGAGACGATTGGGTCGGCGACAAGGACGGATTGGTGGCCGTCGGAACTCGTCCTCAGCACGGGTCTCCGGGGATCTCGTCGTACGTGCAGGGTAGGGGGTACGTCGCGGTTCATGTCGGCCGCGTGGCTGTGGTGGGGGTGTATTTCTCACCCAACCGCAGTCTCGCGGAGTTCGAGTCGTTTCTGGACGAGGTCGGCACCGTCATCGGTCGCAGCCGCATCCGGCGGGTGATCGTGGCCGGGGATCTCAACGCCAAGTCTACGGCGTGGGGGTGCCCGTCTACGGACGCTCGAGGGAGGGCGGTAGACGAATGGCTGGTGGGGATCGGTCTGGTTGTAGTGAACCGGGGATCCGTGCAGACGTGCGTGCGAGCCAACGGGGGATCGATCGTGGATATCACCTTCGCTGATCCCGTACTCGCGCGCGATGTGCGCCATTGGCGCGTCCTGGATCGCGTGGAGACGCTGTCGGACCACAGATACGTGGATTTCAGCGTTTCCTCACGTCCTCAGGGACACGGCGGCCACCCGGATCGTCCCGTTAGGTGGGCGGACNGGCGAGAAGGCGTGCGGTCCAGGACCGCCGTCTTCCCCCTTAGCACTAGCCTCTGGGACGGCGGACCGCGGAGTTGCCGTCGTCCCACGTAGCGAGGCTCCGTAGGTTGTCGGGCGGCGCGCCTTCGCGCTGCCCCATAGGTAGCTCGATCCTTAGGATCAAGGTAGGGGCCCCTCACGGGGAGTCACGGCGGCGTGCGCAGTTTTACTCCATAGTTAACCTGTAGCGTCGCCATTGTGACAGTGCGTAGGATGGCGGGTCGTTTTTAGCCGGTAAGAGCCCGGCATAACCGGGACGTCCGCGGCGTCCCGGTATCCTATTGAGGATTTTTTTCCCGTCTTACCAAAAAAAAAAAAAAGGTCTCGGGAACAATTTGCGATGCCAGAATGGCCCTCAAAACTAAAAAGGAAAATTTATAAGACGATCGTATCATCCTTTATGGATCAGAGTGCTGGGCCACCAAAGGGGAGAATGAAAGGAAATTGCATGCAGGAGAGATGCGAATGTTGAGATCGATGTGTGAAATGACAAAATTAGATAAGATTAGGAATAAGTATATTAGAGGCAGAGTAAAAGTAGCACCAGTGACCGAGAAGTTAAGGAGTGGAAGGCTATCCTGGTATGGACATGTCATGAGAATGGAGGATAGCCATGTATGTAAGAGGGCCCTAAATATGATGATAAGCGGCAGGGCCGGGAGAGGGCGACCAAAAAAAGTGTGGATGAACTGTGTGAAAGAGGATATATGTGCAAGAGGTGTGAATGTCGAAATTACAGCGGATAGAGTGAAATGGCGAAAGGAAACATGCTGTGCCGACCCCACCTAGAGAGATAAGGACAAGACCCTAATAATCTGAAAGGAAATAATTAATAACTAAATGAAATTAAACTTTCAAGTTAACGTAAATCAATCTATAGTTTAAGTCAGTAATTTCCACTGCAACGAGATCGGTATCTACGCGGGTGACACCGGGGGACATGGCTAGTAGTAAATATTTTCGTTTACATGTCAAAAACAATCCTAAATGTGACAGTAGTCGTAACAACTGGTCGCAATGACCTATTTGGGTGTGAAAAGCGGCTATAAAACGCAAGGCTACCGTCATATTAGACAATTGCGTTACACCGTATTCAGTACGACGCCGCACCTTACTGACGCGTCCTATAAGACTGTATTTACACGATTTCCATTAATATTATAAAGTAATCAGTATCAGTGTAATGCCTTCATGTACTACTTCCGATTAAATACATACATACATATATAGCATCACGCCTCATTCCCATAGGGATAGGCAGAGATAACGTCCTTCCACTTGCCACGATCCTTGCATATCTCCTTCGCTTCTTTCATTTTCATTAAACCTTTCAAACAAGTTCGTTATTTTAGAGTACTCTTGATCTGGCCCTTCTTTAAAATGTCCTGGATTTGGTTCAGGAACGTTTACCTTGGTCTTCCCCTTCCAACTTTCGCATTCACTCTTGACTCATAAATCTTTTTTATCAGTCTTCATTCATTCATTCTCTCTACATGCCCTAACCATCTAAGTATACCTTTCTCAATTTTAGTCACTACATCTTCTTTTATACCACAACGTTCTCTTATCACATTATTTCTTACTTTGTCACCCGGTTTCAATCCACTTTTACTTCTCAAAGCTCTCATCTCTACCGCATTTATTTTACTTGTGTGATTCTTCTCTCATACCCAACTTTCGCTACCATACATAAGTGTTGGCACCAACACTCCTGCATGCACAGCCCTGGCCCTTTGAGACACCATCTGGCTATTCATAAAAGCAGTCAGAGCACCATTTACCATATTCCCTGCATTTACTCTCCTTTCAATGTCACTTTCACATGTTCCATCTTTAGTAAAATTAGATCTCAAGTATACAAATTATTTTACATTGTTCCCCTTGTCCCCCACTTGTTCCCCATATATCAAAATATAATATCCCATATATCATAATATATATATCATAGATTCATCTCTTTCAAAAAGCATAACTTTCGTTTTGTTTACATTCACTTTCATTCCTTACCCTTTCAAAGCTTTATTCATAATATTTAGCATCTCCTGTAGCTCATTAGCGGATGACGCAAGTATTACTTGATCATCAGCGTAGAGTAACTATTTGATAAGTAATTCATTCATTCGTAGCCCATACATACTTTCTTTTAAATATGTCAATCAGTTATCCATGAATAGGTTGAACAGCCATGGTGACGCAACACATCCCTGTCGAACCCCTCTTTCGACAGGAAACCACTCCATGTACGCCCCGTTTATTTTGACACAAGCACTAGAACCCTCATAGAGAAACTTCAATGCTTGAATCAGACAACCGCTCACCCCATACGTAGATAACGTTGATCACTACTCATTCCTCACCACTCGATCATAGTTAAATAGTATTCCGATATTGGTCTCGAGTTTAAAGGCACCTTGTATTTGAAGTTGCTGTTGTAAGATCTTGTTAGATATTACTATTATACTATTAGAGATTGTTATTATTTGTATTCGCTAAATTATTATTAAATAATATTAAGGATAACTGTCATAATAACTGTGTCATATTTTCAAGTCCTACTTTCGGTTAATTGTTTCGGTAATTAATTAAAACTTCCGGTTGTGATTATTGGTTTAGCCTCGTTAGTTATTGGTGAAATTATTTTTCGAATGGAAGTTAGCTTTACTAGGGTGGGGGGGGGGAATCGGAGGTAGCAAATCGAGAGGAGACCTGTAAAACATTCGATGAAGAATTTATAAGGTATTTCATTTATCGGTGATTATAGAACAATATTAATACTAACTAATATGAGAAAATCACCATATGTGACAAATAAAATGACAATTTAACAACGTAACTGATATTAAATGTTGTTCTTGCAGAAACTGTGAAATAAAAGCAACCTATGTGAGTTAGTTAATGTGATCTGTTACTTTGACATTAATTTATCTAACGTATAACATCATCGAAATATGTTCAAGGTATTAACATTATTGGAACTTACGAAGTTACTTAACTTTTCTTTATTTTACTGTGTTGTTAATATATAGCTATTTAAACGAAACAAAAAATAAGTAAGGCTAGTGTAAAAAAAATAGCTAGTTCCTGCTTTCTTACGATTATGTAAAAAATGTTTTAATGAGCTACTACAATGCGAATCACTTTGCTCTAGTTATGGAAACCTCATAATAAATAAATAAGTCAATGAGTAATTCGTGTGCGTCTTTATTTTGCAAAAGAACGACTTTTGCAAAATAAAGACGCACATTAAATACAAAAACGCGAATGAAGCCCTGGCATTATGTGTCAGAGACATGGTGAGAGAGGAATAGGTGAGTATAGATATATACTCGTATATATAACTAGATAGACATAAATAAGTACAGATATTTAAGTTATAAGCATGATAATTGAAACGACCATGAATTGACAAATATTATGAAAAAGTGTGATTCCTAATAGTAAAACTAAGTAGCTCTGAAAAAACTTTTTAAGTGAAGCATAAAAATGTGTTAAAAAAACAAACTCGAAATACTCAATGTCGCTTGCGTCCACTGCGTAAGGTAACCTAGTTCATAATGGTGCACCTCCTTCTCCCGCACTGCCCCTCTCCCGCACTACCCCTCTCTCGTCAAGTTAGTTACTCGATGCGCTGCGTGGCGGCCGCCGCCGGCATGTATTTTTATTTTAATTTTGTGATATCTTTTGAATGGAATATCCGATTTCAATAATTCAAAAAGTAATCATCAGGTATTGAGACAGTCTTGAATATTACATTATTTATATTTGGATAAAAATTTATTAATGGTATGTATAATACGGTCTGATTTTGATCGGCATTTCTACCAATTTGTTAAATGTAAAAAAGTAGTTATAGTGACGTAACTAAAATAGTTAGACATATGGTCTTGCGAAGTTTTTTGAAGATATTGATACATTCTATAATATTGTCGAACATTTTTTTTGTCCTATCATTAATACTCTTCACAGCGTATGCGATGAAAGACATTTTATGGCTAATTTTTTGACACCTTCGGTTGGTTTTAATATATAGTAATCTAGTACTAAATATAGCCTTTGTTACTCAGTGATAATGTAGCTTTCAAATGAAAAAAGATTTACTAAAATCAGTCCAGTACTTCTTGAGTTTATTCGTTACATACAAAAATACCAATCTTTCCTCTTTATTATATTAGTGTAGATGAATCATTATCTGTCAGAAATATTGTAATCGCCATTTCCCACTATTCCATCAGACACTACATATATGATTACGTTATAATACTATATTTTTAATATATTATGCTTCAAATATTTAGAATTATCTCCAATTTTAGAGGACATATTGCACAAAATAATATTACAATTTTCACATATTTACCCAGTACATTGTGTAACTAGCTTTACTGTTTTAATCCACTGCGGATAATGAACACACGAATATAATATGTGTCCTTGACACGCAGATTGAGTTATACAAATTAATTAAACACTACTGTGGCCGCAACACACTGCAAAACACTTAGAATGTCTATTTACAACAGACCTTTGACATTCTCTTATTATTTTCAATAAAGATCATCACTAACGCAATCTATATTAACTTTTAAAACCACTGTGTCATTGATAAAGTTTCAGGTCCTGTGAGAGATAAATACAAACCATATACTAATAATAGGAATTAAAAAATAAGAAGCTACATCGTACTACAAATGAAATTAAAGATATCCTAGTGGTTACGTTAATAATTGCGTATTCTCTTATAGTGTTCTTCGTATTCTTATATTCGGAGTCGGTGTCAGCCAAGGTAGATGATCCCCGCGTGTTCACTTGGCAGCTGTCGCGTCTCTCCCACCTGTAGCTATTTATGTACGCCTCGGGTGACACTGACTCAAAATATAAGAAAACGAAGAACACTATAAAAGAATACGCAATTATTTCTTACTTTTTAGAGCATATTAATATATTTGTAAGTCTGTTTTGAAGGCGGTCCTTTTTTTGTTAAAACTTTTATTTATTTTTAGTGAATCCGAAGTAAACGTGTTGCAATGCAGCAACAAACGTAAGCTCATTGCTATTTGTTTACAGAAACTTATATTGTCTGCCTTAAACCGCACCCTTACTGTAAGCCGTTGAGGAGATCCATTAATCTTCATATTTAATTACGACTAGCACTAGACCATACTGAAGTTACGGTAGGCAACTCAAATATCTGGATAGCCTAGAGAAGATTCTGTCGAGTATCGTTCATTTGCTCCTAAGAATTGAAGATTTCCGTCACTTTGTCATGGAATCCATCATCAGAACCTAACCAAACTATCACAAAATAACCCTTGAAGTATATCCTTTCCAATAAAAAAGAATCATTGAAATTTGGCGTGATCTTGAGATATTCGTCCATTTGTCGCGCACGCGCTTGTGTAAATTTAACACTTATCCGGTTTTCTCATGGATGCCATCATCAGAACTGGATTTAAATGACGAGCACCACCTTCCATTTAAAAAAAAATTATCAAGATCGGTCCAACCAGTCGGGAGATATGAGGTAACAAACATAAAAAAAATACAGACGAATTGATAACCACCTCCTTTTTTTGAAGTCGGTTAAAAAACATTTTGAACTTATTGATCTGATATAGGAAGTGTACAACACTGCTTACATAACGCGGGACAAAAGTAAAAATAACAAAACGTGTTTATAATCCATTGTATCGATGACGATGAAAGTAAGCGATACGTACAGACATCATGACCATACGACAGACATACTATTATGTCATTAAAGCCTTCGAATCATTCCTTGTTAGGCGAAGTAAAATCATTATACAATTAAGTTATCACTTCGGGTTATAAACGTTTATGTAACGCTGTTGTTTTTAATTACAAGTGTTTTTATATACGTATAATAAAAAGAAATCTCTCTCCTTGAATGGGCTTGTGATTTCTTATTCATTTCACGTAGTTAAAAAATTTCTTCTATCATTTGTCGACTGTATAATAAAGCCTATCTTTTCTTCTACATAATTGCTTGATTTTATTTTAAGAACAGTTAAATAAATCCTCAATAGATCCAGTGGTAACACTTAAAATTTATGCAATATGAGGTAACTTTAACGAGCAGAATAATTGTGTGAACAGTGTCTCTCGTGCTGCTTTATGGTGCGGTTGTTTTAAGAGAAATAGTGTTAAATTTTAAGTGTCGCCACGACATCGCTTATTAATTCACAATATTTTCGAGCTATCAGTGATGCCACCTAATAATTTATAGACTACCATTAGGAATCATTCATAAAAACGACAGCCTTGTCACCTAAAATAGAGGTTTCACCTAGTTTAGGTATAGATATTTAGTTTTTAGTTATTATCTATCATATTTTGATCAAATAAATGTTATTACTATGTATATAAAGTAAAAGTTCCCGCAGATAACTTTTGTATGGATCAAAATTAAGAAAAAAGGTTTACGGCGCACCATACCCTGATGGCGTCCAGCGTGGGCACCCCAGCGGCATATCTTGTTGTCGCTGGTTAGAGATCTTTCATTGGAGAGCATAATTGGGGTAATGCTCGCTAGTTGGATGGAGTTTGGTTGCCTTTGCGAGAACGTCATCTCGCTGAAGGAGACAAATGAGAGGCTAAGGGAGCAAGAGGCTGGAGCTCTCCCTCGCCGTCGGAAGAGGCTTGGTGGCAGGCGTCGCACTTATGCACTTCATGCCACACTCAATTGAGTGGTAGATCCTCATAGTCAGTACCATCCAGGTCACTAGAGTGGAATGCAGTCAGGGAACCTCTAGTGATCTCACTCATGGAAGGGGAGGGCTCCGCTGGGTTTTAGTGGGTATTCTGTTATCAGTGAGTCCCACACTCCCGATGGAATTAGTCTTTCATCGGGGTGCGTAAAGGCATTCCCCAGCGCAAAATAAATTTAATGAGCTATCCAATTTACAAGACCGTTTGCATTTGCTTACTATGCTATCACTCTAAAAACGAAAACTTACATGGGGACCTGATATATGTTAATTATTTTTAAGATATATGAATCTTAAATTAGCTAAACCTTTTTTTTGCTAGAAATCGCCTTCACATATTACAATAAAAGAAGTTCTCCCTTCGGGAGTGGTAGGACTAGCTAAAAGCTGGAATACCCACTAAAACCCAGTAGATACCTCCTCATTCATGAGTGAGATCACTAGAAGTTCTCTAACCCAGATGAAACAGAGTATGAGGATCTACAATTCAATGGAGTGAAGCATGAAGCGCATATGTGCACCTTCTGCCACGCAGCCTCCTCTGACGGCGGCGAGGGAGGGCGTCAACTACTTACTCTCTTAGCCTCTTATTTCCTTTTTTCAAAAAGATGACAGTCTCACAAAAAAAGACAACTGTCCTCTGAGCAACTTTACACCAATTATGAATTATCTCCCCTAACCAGTGTCAACAAGATATGTCGCTATGCAGCCCACGCTGCAAACAAACTGAACTTCATCACACTCTAGCTCAGTCAGAAATATATTAAAGCGTTTTTATGAATAAATATATAAGTAAAACTCACCTTAAGTTATCTGCTCAACGTTCGGGCAAGACATTTTTAAGAAAAGAGATTCCTCACCTGCAACAAAAGAAGAAACACGTCAAATACGTAGTTATGGGGGGGAAATACGTAATTGCATTTATATGGTAGTCGGAGTTTTTTCTTTCTTGACCAGTGGCCACGAAATGGGCGTTTATATACAGGCGTAGTTCTCGATCTCATAATACAATGGCGAAACCCGTAATTAGTGAGAGTCTAGGTCGGGAAAGAAATATTTATGCTGCATTTCTAGTCAATGGAGTGAATAGTTACGGCATCAGAGTGGTAATGCATATATTGTTGTTTAAATTTTATTTTTACGGATCTATGATTGTTTTTCTCATATAAAAGTACATATAGAAATAATTAACGTTATTATACACCACAAAGATTACAGGAAATATATACATTTATATTTTATTATTGTGATATTAAATTAAAGTTTGATGAGTGTTTTGTAATATACATAAGGATATGTCGTAGACAATATATGCCAATTTCTAAACTCTACGTTATCATAATAAAGAATATGTAGAATGATTGTTCATGTCAATCAAACATAGTGCATTTTCGTAAATATCTCGGGAATAATTATGGGGTATTTGTAACCCTCTCTCCTGTGAGAGAGGATCCCAGCAGTGAAACGTTAATAGGCTACTACTTACCTTATTTTATTTTAATGAACGATATTACATAAACGCTGTAGCTATGCTTTTTACACATAGATCTGAAAATATCTTTAATTGAAAAGGAACAAACTGACATGGTGTGTTATATGAATCGTCAGTAGTCTGTATTTTGATGAAAAATCTACCACCGGTTTTGGAAAGTTAAAAAAAAATAAAAATCGTTTTTTTTTTGTTAACTTCACCACTTTAACATAAATAGGTTGGAGCCTTCTTTTAAGGATGGAAGTTACCCTTGTGGCAGAAGACACCGCTCTTCCTAACAATAAAAAAAATAATTTAAGAAATAAATAAAATAACAAAGCAAAGAACATAAGATAATGAAGAACTTAACACAAATTCTTTTACAGTTTATAATAATTTAATCCTACAGAGTAAATGTATCAGAGTTTGTATGTACTGTGTTATGTAAGTGTACAATAAATAAAATTAAATAAGCCATATTTAAAATATAATATTAGAGTAGGTATGTCGGTTTATATTTTATACTATACGTTTTAAAAAGAATTCCACTTCGTCATAATTTAATGGTAATAGGTGTTTATTTAGAATGTCTTTGGCCTCGCGTAAATTTAAGGGAAATATATTAAGTTTTCTATTAATTATATTATACAAATAACGGGATTGTGAGCAGTACTGGTTTAGAGCAAAGGTAGTTCTCTAAAAGTCTGATTTAGGTAAGATATATCTATTCCTATTACTGAGAAGTATGCAAGGTAATATTTTGTGCAGTCTTAGAATGATGTTTGAAATATATAATTTTCTGACTGACAGTAATCCGGAGTTGAAATAAAGAAGTTCAGTAGGGTATTAATAAGGTTTAAAAAACATGACTTTCAATAGGGATCTTTGAGTTGATTCAGCTGAGAACAAATCTGCAAGATACTCAATGGTTACTCCTTTAAACATAGTTTTTGTAGGTTACAATGTGTTTAGCTTCCATATGCAACTGGAATCGAGTCCGAACATCTTTGTCGCTTAAATAATTTTCAAGAAAAATAACGATATCAACTCGCTTGCTTAGGAGCTTCAAAGTGATGATTATCTCTCCTTGCATAACACAATCTTAGTGCAATGTCGCATTCTTTTGAAAGTCATTCACCCATTGGTATTGGATTCATTATTAATACATTTGCTTTCACTATTTATTAATTAAATTACGCTCACGACGAGTTTGTACCAACTAGCTCGTCTTCAAAGATTTCTTCGTAAGCCAGTACAAGAATACAGGTTTGTAAAACAATTTTCTATAGCCTTTTTGTTATGGAATCCTTAGTATTGGAAAAAATATCAAAATTTTTAATGATTTTTCAAATGGCTGTATCTTTTTTAAAAGTGGTTGTATCGGAGTAAAAAAGAAGGAATTTAAAGCTTGAAGTTTCTAATTTTACGTTCTTGGGAAAAAATCCACTTAACATGAATTGCTCAGTCTTTATGTATATGATGAGGAATCTTATTTTTGTGGTATGGAGTTTAATTTAACCACTATATGGATTAGATAGGTTGTCTGTTGAGCTTCAAATTGGTATTTTTGTGGTCTCGATACGATATATCTCGCTGAGGTATTTGGCTTTGAATGAAAATGGATAATTTTCTTTTTGTTAAAACAAATCTCCAAAATCAATGGTCACACAGAAAGTCGTCGGTGGGGTTCTCAAGCATAAATAAATTCTTTACAAGGTCTCAAGATGTTTTATAAGAAAATAAAATTCTTTTTATCATTAACATGACTTTGAAAAATTATTAATAATAGAGCTTTTTGGGGTTTCCTAGAAAATCACATGCTAAATTACATGTAAGTTGTTTTCCGTGTCTTTTCAGATTATTATACCCCTAAAATTCGATCCATTAAACCGTTTGCTGTTTCAGTCGATTACCGTCCAAACCGATTCAGTTTGATGGGCAGCGTTCGGTAAACTACGTGACATCTTTTCATCCACAATTCCTCAGTGCCTGAAAACCAAGATACGAACAGTGCGTGTTACCAGCAATTACATATGGTTCCAAGACATTGCCAATGACTATGGACCTAGTAAGAAGACTCAGAGTCACTCAGCGGGCAATGGAGAGGACTATGCTCGGGGTTTCTCTACGTGATCAAATCAGAAATGACAAGATCCGTAGGAGAACTGAAGTCACCGACGTAGCCTACCGAATTGCAAAGCTAAAGTGGCAATTGGGGCCAGAATGTGCTAGAGTGGCGGCCTCGCACCGGAAAACGCAGCGTTGGCAGTCCCCCGACCAGGTGGATCGATGACATCAGGCGGGTCGCCCGCAGCCGGTGGACACTGGCGGCGTAAAATCAGGCCCAGTGGAATTCATAAGGAGAGACCTTTGTCCAGCAGTGAACGTCCATTGGTTGAGACGACGACCACGAATGTAAGACACAGTATTATAATTTATATTAAAAAATACACGTTGCAAAATCTCGTATCAAAACATACTTAAACGAGGCATTCTGCATAATCATGCCTTATTAACCTCATCATCCTTAAAAGTCCTAAACGCTTTTGAAAATTTTCTGCAATTATTATAATTGACGTAATAACACGTCGGTTTGTTTGTAAGGCATTGCAATAAACATCTTGACACACTGTTTGCTTAATTGACTCGCTTAAAATTCCTCGAAAAACTCGTATGTAAATTTAATATGTTTACATACTTTAACCGAAATTTGCGTATCTAATAGACATATAGTAGTGAAAAAATTAAAGCACCAAAAATAAAATCCAATTTTCAAATGGTTAACCTAAACTAATATAATAAAGAGTGAAGCGTTAGTGTTTTTGTATGTATGTAAGTTTGCAATGTTTTCACACTAAACTACTGGACCAAGAGCATTGAGAAGTACGAGTGGATTTTGGACAAATTGTGGAGAAGTTACAAAATAAGAAATAGTGTGATAAGAGAACGTTGTGGTATAAAAGATGTGGTCACTAAAATTGAGAAAGGTATGCTTAGATGGGCACGTAGAGAGAATGAATGAAAGGACACTGACAAAAAGGATTTAAGAGTCAAATCCAGGACATTTAAAATAAAAGCCAGGTCAAGAGTACTAGAAACCAACGAACATGTATGAAAGTTTTAACGAGAATGAAAGAAGCGAAGGAGATATGCAAGGATCGTGGCAAGTGGAGGGACATGGTCTCTGCATACCCTTACGGAAATGAGGCGTGATGCTATCTATGTATGTATAACGATTCCTCTCAATAATGCAGAGTTAAACATATTAAAAAATAACCAACAGTAAATTTTCCTCGCTAGGAATCGAATCCATGACCTTTGTTAATAAGCGAAAACACCAGCAAGATATATCTTGATAATCACGAATGGGTGAAAACGGAATAAGTCCAAGTATTGAAATTTCGCATGTAAGGGCCCAGAGGAAAGTGGTCGGGCGTGTATTAGCGAAAGTGGTTGCTTGCAAACCCATATGTCTTATTGTGTCTGTCTATAAATGATGGAAAGCGAGTGTATCTCCTGAACATCAGATTTCAATCTCTAATAAAAGCTTTTAAAAATCATCCGTAACTATTGAATAGTAACGATAATAATTTAAAATATACCAATTGTATAAAGCTTAAAAGTTTACTTGGAGGCTCTAATCTCAGGAACTACTGGTCCGATTTGAAAAATTCTTTCAGTGTTAGAAAGCTCATTTATCTAAGAAGGCCATATGCTATATATCATCACGCTATCATCAATATCGGTATTGTGTTCCTTGTGATAGCTTCCTGCGTGCGCTACGTAAACGGTTACAGTTTCGCAAAAATCATGTATGACATAATTATTCCCCTTTAAAAGTTCTATAAAAAAATTAGCAACAGCATATGACTATCTTCTAAGATTAGCTCACTATAGCTTTTTTTATACTAACCAAATACATTCTAAAATATTGCATTAATACAAGGCAGGTGATATAGCGAGGACCAGCTATAGTTCTTTTGCGTTAAGAATGCAGTGAGTTATCATTCTTCGCCAGCCTGGCCCCGAAATAGCCTTGAAAAGACTTGATTGATTAGAGGACCCCGCCCGAACGTCGGCGAAAAATTATGACTCACTGCATTCTTAACGCGAACGAACTATAGTTCAAAACATTAGAAAAGCATTCCTTATGAAATTGAAAACTTAAAATTTCTATACAATTTGCCAAAACGCCATAGGAAATTAAGAAAATACCTCACAAAATCCTACCCTATTGAGTTTTCTGTGGTTTCTACTCAGACACAGATACGATGGCTCCTTCGCGACTTTTGATTTTAAATTCTTTAAAATCAACATCAGTTGCAACGAAAAGTGCTGTGAAAGCCTGGATTGTATCGAACTGAGACAAAAATATACAAGATTTTGGAGACCGCTCCCGAAAACCAAAATGACACCCTTGACGATGGGACGAAATTAAATCGATCCTGATCTTAAAAAGTCAAATTTTAAAACATCTTATTAAAATTATTTAAGCTCCGTCGTGTTAGTACAGCTAAATGAAACGATACACTCATAAAAAATACATTACTTTACTAAAAAAAACCGTTAAGGAAACACAAAATCAAAATCAGCTGATTTTCGAATGCGCGGGTCAATGAATACATCAACGAACGCACGGGCGCGGTGCAACGTTGATCCTAGATGAGACGTCAGCTATTTTTAATTTTGTGCTCCCTTGCTGTTATACATTTTTTAGAATATTTCGTGTCATTCAGCTGAAATAACATCCATCCGTCCCATTATCAAAGGTGTCTTTAATTTGCAACCTGGGGACCTCAACGTCACCTCCCGGTGGCGCTGATTGGCGGTGATCTCTCGCTGTGCAGCATAATAGGTGCGATGCTCTCCAATGATAGGATGTGGGCCAGAGTATCCTACTTCTGCGACACCGTAGTCTCGCTTAAGGAAGCCCATGAGCGAGAGAGGGAGAATGCAGCGGATGTACTAGGTGGCGCGTGAAACACGCCTCCTTCCGCCTCCTTGAATCCTCAGTTGGACTCATCTGAAGTACCAGGGACGAATGCAAAAGTTCAACACTTGGTGCCTCACTTATAAATGAAGTGGGTTCCCCTGGATTTTAAGTCGGGGTTCGTGCCTAAAAGCATTTCCTAGCGAAAAAAAGGTGTCTTTAGTCCTAACTTGTATAAAGATCATGCTGAACATTACATCAAACCAATAAATATACGAATATTGAATATGTTTTTATAGTGGCAATAAAAAAGGCAATAAATATGAACTGTTATGAAATAGTAGAAAGAGCGTGCAATGTGCAATTTTACATACATATGAAAGAAAGCGGTGCGAGCCAACGCACTGGAGGAACAAGTGTTAGAGACGATATATAAAAGCTTTTTATTTCTTTTGTAATGACGTTTTGAAAATAACTTTTTTATAGCTAAGAACTATATAAGTTTCTCAAAGCAAAATTTAAAATTACAAGTTTAATTTAGACCGATAAGATAATTTGAAAACATTAACACTTTAAATGCCGTGAGGGTCATATATACCAGACACAGTACTTCTGTATATTCTACTTTAATTCAAGTTTTCCCTTTAAATTTTAATTGTAAATAACTGATACGTGACTATTTAGTCAAATACTTTTACCATTAACACTTTTTATTAATAAATATTGTTAAATGAAAAAAAAATACAGTACAAAGTACGCATGGCAGAAGTGAAACTTCAATGGCAAACTAATTTATAGTCTTGTTTATCTGAAACTTGCAAGAAAAAGCAAGATATGTTAGGAATTTAATTAATTTAATTGACATTAAAATATTATTGTATTGACGAATTGTAATCAAAATACCACGTATTTTTTGTCAATGTTAAAAATTATGTTTTGTTTTAGGATATTTTTATTTTATAATTCAAGAAAAATAGTAAATTAAATTATTAGATGGGGAGTGGCAAATCGAAATTCCACGTGTTATTTGTAAATATTAAAACTACCTAACCTTCAAAAGAAAATGCATAAATCGCTGCACATCTTCGTGACGCTAACCAAGCGTTTCATCCGTAAAGATTGCGACCCTCATGCGCCTAAAGAAGTTTCGCTTCAAAAAATTTAAACTTGCGAAAATACCACGGCAGTGAACGTGTTAAGAGCCGTTGTTTTGGAATATATTTTAGGTTTAAAGTAGGAGCTAAGCCAGTATTATGAATAAAAACTATCAAGATCCGTCAAAAAGCTTCGGAGGAGTTTAATAAATAATACTGTGACACGAGACCGCTCCCGAAGATTGATGATAGTACTTATGATACTTTTGATGATGGGACAGAATAAAATCAGTAGAGATATATTGATATCATTGGTATCCTTGGAATATGAGCTAACTCACCAGTCGCAGGCCCTGTTATAAGGGTCGCTACAATTTTCTTTATATTGATATATTTAAATTCATTATATCTTTTGAATGGAGCGTCCGATTTTAATATTTGAAAATGTTCGTTGTGGATATTGAAACGGTATATAATAAAACATTAAGAAGATAAGGACTAATACAGAGGTATGAATAATATGGTTTGTATATTGTCGGCACTTTTAATAACTTTTACAATGTAAAAATGTAGTTATAGCGGGATAACTGCAATAGTTGGACAATTGGTATCATGGACTTTTTTGTAGATATTTATACCTTCTATAATATTGAGAACGTTTTTTTGTTCTATCATCAATAGTTTCCACAGCGAATGCGATGATAGATTTTTTGTTACATATTTTTTCACAGCTTGGGCTTTATTACGGCATTTTTATAAGATATCCTTATTATTTTTGAGATGGTAATATAGCCTATGTCGCTCAGTAAAAATACAGCTGTCTAATGGTGAAAATATTTTTGAAATCGATCCAGTAGTTTTTGTGTGAAAACATTACAAACATCATACTAAAACTCAAATGTTTCCTCTTGATAGTATTAGTGTAGATAACAAATATTTGATTTATATACAACTCAAATAGTTTAACGGCCGCTCCCTTAAAGCTGTTAGTCGAGTTATAATAAAATATGAAATGTTATTTATTACACCATGCGAACCAAACGAATCAGGTCATATATATGTCTAACATATTGCGAAAGTAATTCGAGTATCCGAATGGTTAACGCTTCATTACCTGCAATTCGCCAGTTATTATATTTATGACTGCTTGCAAAACCTTTACACTGTTGCTAAATAGAAAACTGTAGTTTTATCGTTTATTAACAGATATTAAAGAAGATGTAGTGACTAAAATTGAGAAAGGTATAGATGGTTTGGGCACGTAAAGAGAATGAATGAAAGGAGACTGACAAAAAGGATTTACCAATAAAGAGTGAATGGGAAAGTTGGAAAGGGAAGATCAAGGCAAACGTTCCTGGACATTTGGTCCAGGAACGTTCCAGGACATTTTAAATAAGGGCCAGGTCAAGAGTACTCTAAACCGACGAACTTGTATGAAAGGTTTATTTATTTATTTATACTTCATTGTACACCACAGAAAGTAATTATACATTAGGAAGGAGACTTAGTTAAGAGTTTAAAGATAGGTAGGTGGTGAGAATAATAAATACACTACATACATTTATACATAAATATGTCTAAAAATAGAATACATAGATCATAAATATATATAAAATATAAATTACATAACTATATAAAATATAATCAGATAAGATGAGAATAGAAGCGAAGGAGTTATGCAAGGATCGTGGCAAGTGGAAGGACGTGGTCTCAGAATGAGACGTAATGCTATGTATGTATTAACATCAAATTCAATTTTAAAAAATCACTATTTGAATCGTCACATGTTATTCTTACGACCTATAATCCAAAGTTATGAAGGATTCCTCACGCCTTATTCTAATAAAAACTCAGTTCGGTGTCACTTTTTATCATCGTCAATTACAAAATGATTTTAAGTGATAATGTTAAAAAAGTGAATAGCAGCCCATTAATGTTCCACGGTTTTCAGAGAATAGACCCGTGTCACTCTCATAGTGGGATGGAACGGCACTTTCCAAGGCACGGGGGTAGAGTACTCCGCCAAAAACACAACACAAGGCAAATACTTTCTTAAAGAAAAACTCAATCTTGATTCAGGACTCGAACTCAGTACCTCATGCCTGTAGCCGCTCCCGAACAAGCTGACCACTAGACCAAAAAGGCAGTCATTTCATTCTATTAAGTTTAGCTTTTTTAGCGTCCAACTTTTGTCTGTTGAAAATTTCATTTTTCAATTCATCTGATTTTCAACTGGTAAAAGGCTTCAGCAAGTATTGCTTACTAAAGGAAGTCCTTGCATCCAACCATCTATTAATGAATATCGTATTCTTTATTTATCGTATTCTTTTCTCTTTAGGCGGCGCAGTGTAGGTAGACCCCCCACAAGGTGGACCGATGACATAAAGAGGGTCGCCGGTAGCCGCTGGAGCCAGGCGGCGCAAGATCGGGCCTTGTGGGTATCATTTCGTGAGACCTATGTCCAGCAGTGGACGTCCATCGGTTGAAGCGACGACGACGACGACGACGACGACGATTTTAATAAATTTATAAATGTACATATTATTACACGTATAATTACCCTCACCTTAATGAAGTTTTACGTTTTGGATCTAACACAAATGAGCCCTTCGCTACTTATCTAATTAAAAGAGTATGAAGGTACGTACATANAAATAAAAATCCAAAGTTGCTGTTCACACATGCGGTCAAATAAGTTTCGATAAGTTGTACTTGACCGACCGTTTGTACTGAAGGTCACTCGACAAGTGCTTCAACATTTAAATATGACGTTAAATGTCAGCTGAAAGTATTAATAACTCAATTCCAAAATAAATTTCGAAAATACTATATTATAAATCTTACTAGATATAACCCGGATTCGAACCTGCGACGATCTGTGGTCATTGCAATTGACATAATTGCTCGCGCGCTGAGCTATGAGTAGCTACTTAAACAATCTTAATATTTTAACTGCTATTAAAATCTCATATCAACGTATTCTTTATGTACTAGTTTCATTAGGGAAAATTTTCATTTTTTATTGCTGATAGGTTAGCGCTTGACTGTGATCACACCTGATGGTAATGATACATCTTTTCTAGTAGGGTGATAACTAGCCAAATACGAAGCCACCCACCAGCTTTCTTAAATTCGCTCAACTTGGGAATACAATGTGAACAAGAACCTATATTTTACTATTTAAAAGTGCTATAACGCTATTCTTGTATAAAGTCAACAATCAGACACCAAGACAAGGAAAACTTCCACTCAATCCGGGAATCGAACTCTGGGACACTGCTAGTCCATCATATGGTATTATGGATATTTGACCCCACACGATGTAATAATTTATGGCTTGTGTATAACCCGTTGATAATATGTGGGCGTGTCCTACGCACATCCTGTTAGCTGTCGGATGCTGTGCCCTACGCGTCATTGTTACAAACTCTATTATATGTAGCAGTTACCTTGGCTTATTATACTGTCAATGTTTAACGGGATAGTTACTGTAGAAGTCTGTTACGTACCGCCTTAAATGATGATTGATAACTGGAGCCACAACGTGCTACACCACTATGAAATCTTCTAAAATATCCATTTTAATGAACCGATGTCAAAGACAGTTTAAATCCACATGAAATATACAACATACGTTATATATTTCATTGGATAACTAATAATACTGTAATGTATAAAATTGCTTTGTAAATAACACATTTTTTTGTAATATATAAAAGATAAATATGGTTACTATGGGTTATCCTTTACAGATAAATATATATGTCCGAGTGCAATAGTCTGTGGAACGCTGGCGCCATCTGTCTATCGGCGTGGGGCAGAGTCAATAAGTGGCAGTCCGGCGCACGTCTCTCGGTAGTTGTCGGGTGACGGTCAGTCGGAGCGGTCGACTGTTGATACTGTCGCGTTCCAAGCTATTGTTAATGAGTTTGTGTAAAATGATATCGGGAGCATTAAGTGATTGAACATTATAACCTGAGTTAATTAATAAAGTGTTTGATTGCACCACCATTACCCATTAACGCCCACAGTATGGAAATTAAATTGATCTTTCTTGTAAGGTTTAGTAAAGGTTTGCGATTTCAGCACATAAAAATATATTACAAAATTACATTAAATATCTATGAATTTTACATCTTTTCTGTATTATAATATGAATGTATTATACATATAAACCTTCCTCTTGAACCACTCTATCTATTACTGAAAACTGCATTTAGATCCGATTCATGGTAATAGAATTCTCTCTTCTTCTCAGGTCTATTTCAGTAGGCCATTAAAATAATATACCATTACTAAATAATTAAAATAATACAATAAAATGTCTAACGTAGTCATTGACGATGATTTTTATAAAGAAATGTAGGGCAATCATTAAAAGGCACTGCATCATAACGTAACACATACTCGTAATTATAAATATGACCTACATTCCATAAGTAGATAATAGTCACGGACAGTTTGAGGCTAATTAAAAAAATATATTTTGCTAAATTAAAAATAAAAGTCGCTATCATATTTAGTATTCTCCTGACCGTGTTTCGAGTATTGCAAATTTCACCGGACTCGCTAATTTCGCGCATTGTTTCATTTCAAAGTCAAATAACAGATAAAAAAATTTGAACAAATTTTATTCATAATTCTCCCTTAAGAATCACTCTATTTTGTGATGTAAACCATATGAAAATTCGTTCAGTACTTTTTGAGTATATTGCGAACAAACAAATGCGATGAAAGAGTTTGTTTTATTTATAATACGTTAGGGTTCGAACAAACGACTCTCTTAAAAAACCATGGGTCTTATAGCTAGACCGCATAATTTATAGCATTAGGCGTTTTTTTTGCGCTGGGAAATGTCTTTAGGCACCCCGATGAAAGATTTTTTTCAATTGAGAGAGTGGGACTCGCAGATAACAAAATATCCATTAAAATCCAGCGGATCTCCCCTCATCCATAAGTGAGATCAATAGAGGTTCATTTACCGCATTCCACTCAATTGAGAGAAGAATGAGGCGCATATGTGCAATTTCTGCCACCCAGCCTCCTCCGAGGGCGAGAGAGGACTTCAGTCGCTTGCTCCCTTAGCCTCTCATTTGCATCCTTCATCGAGATAACAGTCTCGCTAAAGAAGGCTACCGCCCTCCACCCAATTTTACTGGCGAGCATTACACCAATTGTGCTCTTCAGTGAAAGATATGTCGCTGGGGTTCCCACGCTAGACAGTCCGCCAGTATCTACAGGAGCACCACACACATGACAGGCGGGCGTTTCCTCACAGCCAACGACCTGGTGCAAAAACTTGCCGAAGCAACCACGACAAGTCAGCACCTGCACCAGACAGTAGGAAAGAGATCCGTGCCCTCTGGTGAGCCAATTGTCCAGGTGAAATCAGATCGCCTCCACCATGACCAAAGCAAGACGTCCACCGTGGAGGCGTTCGTCCGGCAGTTGGCGAGGAGCATGTGGACAACTCCCCGCACACACAACTCCATGGTATTGCCAGCCAGCATCCTAGATCTGAAAGCACTGGGCGTCCACTACCTCGTGTGCTCCTGCTGTCTTCACCACCAAGTGTTGTTGAAGATGACGGCGTTAACGACGCGACGGCAGTTGCAGAACTCGTATTGTTCTGGATGGTTCCACCGGCGTAAGCGGGTGGTAACCAGCCCGTTGGAATAACGGGCAGGTTCCCACACAAACACCGGGCATTGTCAATGCCTGAGAAAATTAGCCCGGGTAATGAGGCATTGTCTCGAGGCTCGTACCCCATAACCTGGTTGTGAAGAACCCGGATGATGCCTCCACCGTGACTATCCCTGCAGTTGGAGACCTAAGATTTTGCGCCCATTTTTCGATCAGAGTTCTGTCTGCGAGAGCCCTAATCTTCCGAACCTGGTCGTCGTAAGAGTCAGCGCCTCTAGAGGTCCTTGTAGCTACCCTGCACTGATAGGCGACTGCAATGACTTCTATCTGCAGCTACTAAGGGAGTCCCCAGCTAGGATAATGCATTACATACACTATATCAAAAGATGTCGCCATAAATCTTAAAACGTTATAAACAAAGGCGGAAGTTACATCAGTCAGATCGTGTTGACGATGTATCAAACTATAGATAAGATTCAACAAACTGCACTGAATCTGTACACGCCTCTAATCTACAATACAATAGGTACGCACCTTATCAAGATACGGTTGTCTCAGTTTCGGCAATGTTTTTACAAGAAATGTTTGAGAAAGCTTTTCAGGTTATCTCTTTCAATAGCATATAGAAGAAAGAAGATAAGGTTCTTAATCAATGTGATAACACAGAATAAAAAAGTTATTAGATTAACAAACTTAATTGAAACTAAGTTTATACTGCAACAAGGTAGAAACTGATATATAGCTCAGATTAAAGATATAAAGGGCATTCCCGTAGGAATTCAAGATTAAAAAGTCTTCTTGTAATAGTAGTTGTTTACGCAAATTAAGGGGCATCTTAAAGTGAGATGCCAGGTGCTACAAGGAAATTAATAAGGATCAGGGTTGGGCCCATAAAAATTGGCATCACTAGCGATGGTTATGGTCAAGACCTTTGAGAAAGTTTTCCTATAACCCCACTGAACGAAGAAATGCCGAGCACCGTCAGGTTTTACTTTAATCACCGTAAAATGGTAGCAGGATAAAAAATTCCTGACGCAAAAAAGGGAGTTATTTCATTCATTTTGGCCGTTATCCAACGTCCAGACGCAGGGGATGACATCGAAGACGACAGTGGCAGCACCCAGGTTAAACATACATCAGACTTGACCTAACTAAGGATGGACTAACTGACGAAAACCAGTCCGTTAAATGGTGAACCGGAGAAATAGATTACTATATCTAATGGATACCCGAGGAAAGTTGTCATGGCAATAAGGTATAGCCTCAAGGCCCATACCCATCAGAAAACTGAAAAGAACTCCATGACTTCTTGTGGAAGGTCTACTTAAACTCCGCCATACACTACGGAGTCGTTATTCCAGCACCATCAGGCTCTACTGTCCGTTAATTTTCTGGACTTTGCTCCACATTACCAGCTTTTTATTTCGTTGGTCATTTTGGAGCGGACGATATTCTTATCCGGGCCTTAGCTGACAGGAATTTAATACAGCAATTCAAAAAGAACCTTGGGTCTCCATCTACGTTACGTTAGAAGCAGTCCGACCCCACTTTGAGCAGTGATTATGTAGGAAGCACGGATCTCTATGTTTCTTCTGTGTGAATGTCATCTCTCAGAACAGAGGTAGGAAGCATGAGGGCAGCTGAGGGCACCTCTATCTGTAGGAGGAGACCGGAAGCCAGAAGACGTGCCTTTGCGCCTTTCGTGACTATCTAAATCATCGTATCAGATGATGTCCGGAGTCCCAGAGTATATCCCAGAAGTAATGTCCCAACTGAGCCTTTAGTGCTCTTGTTCAAGACACTGAGGGTCCCGCTGGGTTTTAGTGGGTATTGTGTTCTTCAGCGAGTCCTACACTCCTGGTTGAGGGTATAACTTTTAGCCGAGGTGCGTAAATGCATTTCCCAGCGAAAAAAATGGCTTTGTCTGTGACTTAAGTTCTTCGAAGGATTGATTGATTGGACATCGTAGAGAAACTCCTAGATTAGCTCAATCCATCGCCCACTCAACGACCAGCATTTCAGAACCCTAGGTCACCAAGAATTGTTCTATAAACACAGAGGGTTATGGGACGAATATCTGACGGAACTTCCCATATAATGCTCATCCGATTATGTTCAGCAATTGTCCTCGTCTAGTAGCTAATTAACAAATAAAGAAAATGACGTGTTACAGTACAATTGTGCAAACTACCCGAAATTAACCACGTATATGACAAAATAGCATACATAACCGTTCGCTTAAATAGTTTTAATTGGGTCTCTAATTATATTTTATACCGTTAATATCCCATTCGGAGATTTTCCCACAAGAATGCCGTCGGTTATTACAATGTCGGCCAGTTAAAAAAAACGATGCCGTCGATGCATCATTGTTCTCTGTGCTCTATTTATTTACTTCACCGCTATCTGTTGTTGGGGTTCCGTGGAAAACTGGAAAAACGGTCATGTGAACTGACATGACATGTTTTTTAACCACATGGTAGAAAATGTGTATAGGCATGTATGGTTTTTATTACAAGGTTGTAAAATTACCTCTTCCCGTAAAACTTTGATGTTTTATTCTTACTTATCTAAGTATCTTATCTGTCAAATTCAAAACTACTTAATTAATGTTTTTATCAATAAATAATAGTGATGTTAAGAATTTGCATGAATTCTTTAAAATATAACAATAATTATTCTAAGTATGGGAAACAATCAAAACCCCTACAAATTTTTATCGAAAACGCTGCCTAATCCTTTTGTGATAACAAGAGAGTCCTTCACAAAAATATCTTCAAAGAATAACTCACTATATATCTTTCTACAATGCAGCAATTTAAACAAGTCAATTATATTGAAACCTCACTCATACAAAGGTTGTCTAAAGTAAATGTCAGTAAGACTTGCCTTTTTTGTATGTTTGTATCAATTATTTAGCAAAATTTATCCATTTGTTCTCGTATGCAAAAGAGTTTCTTTCTCACTCCCTGTTTGATGTACGGAACATTTAAATAAAATACTGCTCAATCACAAAAAAACTTATACCAAGAAAAACATGAAGGCTAAGCGTTTATACAAAAATGCGGAGATCTCGAGGGATGATAACTTAACTTTTGTGTGAAATCTAGACTTGACAAGTTTACAACTTTAAAAGACACAACGTAAAACAGTTACGTTAAAAAGCTACACAACAAGAAGACAAAATTGTTATGGGAATTCTATATTTTATACAATTACAAAACTTATTCATACTTCGCTGTGGCTGAACTTGATATTTGGTATTTCTATGCTTGAGATTTCTTTCTCAGCCAGCCCTTTTGAAGTTTAGTGAAAACAATTAGACAGATATTTTCATAATATGACACCTAATATAAATACCTACTAATACATAAAATTAGCTTGTGTTATAAGAGAGAATGTAGACTAGATTTTATTCTTCAAAACTTCCACGGGAACGTGAAGTTCTGACCAGAGCTAACATCGGCATTAAGCCATGACGTGCCTTTATTGAAATTAATAAAATCGAAGGCCTCCTTTTTTGTCGTTGGGAAATGCTTTAACATACGCTGTATCGAGTATACTCGAGCTGGATGGAGCTCCATCCAGAAGTGTGGGACTTGCCAAACCTTGCCACCAAAATGCCCACTAAACCCCAGCAAAACTCTCTTCATCCGAGAGATGGAAGCAAGATATTTTGTTTATTTGTTTTTGACATTATAAATATTAGCTGCTGCATTAATTTTTCAAAAACTTCAAAATTGAACAAAGGTGGCCCATATACTATTACTATAACGAATTGCTCTAATTCAATAGACTTATCGTCTAGCTTTATCGTCCATTCAACAGACAGGCTCACTATGTCTGTACGTTCCATATATTTAAAAGTTTTAATTACTAAAATTAACGAGCCCTCATGGATGGATCATACTCGATTACATGAACTACTAATCTGATTATTAACAAAACTAAATATATATTCATTACTTTTTAGCCAATGTTCTATAATACATAACACATTGATATAAGAATTATTAAAAATAAAAAGTTCAGTTTCAAGCTCTCTTTACAGTTGTCGTCTTAATTCGTTAAAACAATATTACTTGGATTGCTATCAAAGAGTATGGCCCTATTATCATTTTGCAAAATAGGAGCATGTCTATATTCACTGACGCATTCAATTCTGGAACCATGGATGAGTCCAATTCCCTCCGAATTGGATTCAAGGACGGAGAAGCAGACGGGCAAAATTGCGTCTCCCTTCTCTTCCATTGCTTCTCCGGTGCCTTCTTCTGCAAGATAACAGCCTCACAGAATGAGGTAACTGCCCTCATAACCGAGCAACCTGCTCCCTAGAGAGAAGTCGCTCCCAATTGGCCTATGTTTAAGTAATTGTATTTCCTAATTTGTATAAATCTAGACTGCTGAAAGGCGTAGGTCCTATACTTACCAATACAAACAATGACGTGCCGCCATATAAAATCAACACTAAGCTAACCTGACAGCACTGAAACGAATGAAAATTGTAGTCTTCGAGTCGTGAAATGAGAGTTGTAGGAACCGCCTATAGTAAATAACAAAGTGTAACTGTAAATCCATTTATACGCACTGATTAGCAGTTTCGTGTGAAAATAGCTTTAAAATGACATATCCAAACATGGATAGAGACGAGGTAAGATGCACGAAACATAATTGCTCTTGTAGCAAAGCTTGCGGTTAGTGAAACGATCGCAGCTGTCGTATTTGTAATGAATGCACTGTTATAACCACTTCATAACCACTGTTTCTCACTTTCAACTTATAATAGACTTCAAATTTTCCGAAAGAATGGATGATTGTGTGAAAGAAGTAAAATACGTGAGTCCTAGACTCATCTGGATCAGGATAAAAGTTGGACTTACTCGGATCTTCGTCTTGGGTGCTTATGCTCCGACGGATCTGGGCACCAGAAAGTCCAATAAAGCCCAAAAAGAAATAGATGAGTATTGGGAAAGTGTGAGTGATACGTTGAATGAATGTGAACCGAATGAGCGAATAATTATGTTAGGAGATTTTAATGGATGGGTAGGTGTGAAACGTGATGGATATGAAAGGACTCTTGGTATGTTTGGTGACAAACGGGTGAATGAAAATGGACGAAGTTTGCTTGGAATATGTGTGGAACATAGTCTTTTTGTGGCAAACACTATGTTTGAGCACAAGGGGATTCATGTGTATACAAGGGAAGAAGGGAATGCTAGAAGTATGATTGATTTTGTAATTGTGGACGAAAAACTGAAGAAGAAAGTTCTAGATGCTCGAGTATACCGCGGGGTCGACATCGATACTGACCACTACCTGGTTGTTGCCCGAATCGGTGGTCTTTTTAATCGGTGGCGCCATAGAAAGAAGGAAACTTCGAGCATTCTTGAACGAATAAAAGTGGAGAGATTGCAAGAAGAGGATGTTAGAGAAGAATATCTGAAAAATTTGAGTGGGCGATTCAAGAGTGAAGACGAAGGAAATGAGATTGAAAGTTTATGGAATAAATTTAAAGATGGAGTGGTTGGTGCTGCTATTGATGTATGTGGCGTGTCTAAAAGGAGGAAAGGTAAGAAAGAGAAGAATTTGTGGATGGACAAAAATGTTCAAGCAGCTGTGTGTGAAAAGAAGAAAGCTTGGTCCGATTGGTTGGCTACAAAAGCGAACCAACGAATGCAAAAGGCAACGAATGATGACGTAAAAAAGGCAAGAATGGAATACAAAAGGGTGAAAGTAATCGTGAAAGAAGCTGTAAGAAAGAAAAAAGAAGAATACAGTGATATGTATGATAGGAGACTTTCTGATGATTTTCAGTCAAACAAAAAGTTTTTCTGGAAATCAATACAATTTGCCCGAGGGAGATCTACTTCCTCGGAGCTTTGTAAAATCAGAAGTTTAGATGGAAGTTTAATAAAAGGAGAAGAATGGATATTGAAGAGATGGAAGGATCATTTTGAAAGTTTGTTTGAAAGAAATGAAGCAGAGGTAAATATGGCCTCTGCGGATAGCAATGAATGTAAGACAAGTGATAGCGAGATTAGTATGGATGACATCATGAAAGCGATAAAAGGTATGAAATCAGGTAAGGCTGCTGGGTATGACAGAGTGTCAGTCGAGATGCTGAAGGCTGGCCGCGGGATTGTGGTAGCTCAGCTGTACTGCCTTTTCAATATATGCTGGGAGAAAGGTCAAGTCCCAAGAGATTGGAGCAAGGCCGTAATTGTCCCTCTATAT
>JACTOM010000934.1:10008823-10113480 GCA_015832385.1 Elymnias hypermnestra
TTATTTAAAATGTCCTGGATTTGGTCCAGGAACGTTCGCCTTGGTCTTCCCCTTCCAACTTTCGCATTCACTCTTGACTCATAAATCCTTTTTGTCAGTCTCCTTTCATTCATTCTCTCTACGTGCCCAAACCATCTAAGCATACCTTTCTCAATTTTAGTCACTACGTCTTCTTTTATACCGCAACGTTCTCTTATCACACTATTTCTTACTCTGTCACTCAGTTTTAGTCCACTCATGCTTCTCAACGCTCTCATCTCTACCCCATTTATTTTACTTTTGTGATTCTTCTGCCATACCCAACTTTCACTACCATACATAAGTGTTGGCACCTTGGTATAAAACATGTGTGGCCATAACAACTGCATTAGTCAAAGACTGAGTCGCATTTGTTAGGCCTTCCGCTATACAATGATCCAGACGTTCCGAAAATAGTAAAAACACTTAAACAACAATTTACATTAAGTTTTACAATTATTGTAATCACATGCATGTGTATACGTGCGTGTGTTTGTGTATATGTGCGTGCGTGAGTGTGTTTTAGAATTTGATTTGTGTTGTTACCTAATATTTATAACTTATTAATAGTTAACAAAATTCTATATCATTATAAGATTGTTTCTTAAGTCATATAATGATAATATTTTTACAAGCGTACATATTTAAGCGATAAATTTTAAGGTTTTTATTTATACGATTATATAAAAAAGGGCTGTTTTACAGTAATAAGATGCACAAACTGAGTCACAAACACAAATATGAAAAAAATTGCTTGGAATATGATAAAAACAACAACTTCGCTTTCCCTTAGACACTAATCTTACCTGTCTAAGATTTGAAGTACGTCCCGTCATTTAATGATCAACTTAAAATACGTTCAGAAATTAAATAAAAAAGTAAATTATATTTTATATTTTTTTTGTTTTGAATGTCGAACATTTGATGTTCGTAACATTGACATTGACAACCAACAATTTCTGAACGCAACTGTAATATTTTGCGAAGTTTGGCGGAAATCTGGGCTGTCGCATTTTTTTTATTATTCTTTTTGTTAGGGTTAAGTTTTGACTACATTTCTACTAAAGTTGAAACATTCTACAATTATCATTCAGCTTTTCCGGTACCAAGTTTGCCGGGTTATAGTTTTCGATTGAAAGAAAGCTGTAACGAATTTTTATAAACATAGAGATAATACTAAGATAGAAATTAATCCTGTTACATTAACAAAACTGATTGAAAGAAAATAATACAATCTGTCTGCAATAGAGCCGCTATTCGTGAAACACGTTGAGATATCGTATTATTTTCCAATCGTTCTCCGAATAATAGCAACGCGCTTTCTCCGAATACTAGAACAATCCGCACATAGTCACGATATCAGACGAATAATATTACATTTTTTATACAAACAACTTCAAATATCTTATGTTTTATATTTAACAAGCAAATAAAGTCTACTTCATATTCCCAGAAGTCACCATTTTTGCGTATTTTAATAAACAATACTCCTACATTTATGCTATTTAACATATCCTTAAATCATATGCATATTGTTTCTTATTCTGTTGTCATTACAAGAGCATAAAGATACACGGTTAGAGGAAATGCATCCGTTTATTGTATTCTATACTTCCTTTCAAGGAAATACTTAACGCTATTCTACTGTCATATTTCCCCAATAAACTCAACCGTTTGGAACCAATAAAATTTTAGTAGCTAATAAAAGAGGCACGGTATCGTTTCTTGGGTACGATACAGCATGAAGACTTCCGATTTCGTAATACAAAGTTACACTTCGAAAATGTTTCACTTACGCCTGTAGGGAACACTCAAACATCGTCATCTATAAGATATTTTATATAAAGACGCTATGCTGTTAAATGAAATAAACGTTAATACCAAATATCATATACATAGCATCACGCCTCATTCCCTTCGGGGTAGGCAGAGACCACGTCCTTCCACCTGCCACGATCCTTGCATATCACCTTCGCTTCTTTCATTCTCATTCTCATTAAACCTTTCATACAAGTTCATCGGCTTAGAGTACTCTTGATCTGACCCGTATTTAAAGCGTCCTGGATTTCATCCAGGAACGTTCGCCTTGGATTTCCCCTTAACATTCACATTCACTTTTGACTCATAAATCCATTTTGTTAGTCTCCTTTCATTCATTCTCTCTACATACCCAAAGCATCTAAGCATACCTTTTTCAATTTTAGTCACTACATCTTCTTTCATACCACAACGTTCTCTTATGACAACTATTTCTTATTTTAGTTCTTCTTACTTTACACTCAGTTTCAATCAACGCTCTCATCTCTACTGCATTTATTTTACTTGTGTAATTCTTCTGCCATACACAACTTTCACTACCATACATGGCATGTACCCGTATTGGCACCAACACTCCACCATACACAGCCAGCCTGGCCCTTTGAGACCTCATCTGACTATTCATAAAGGCGTGCATAGCACCATTTACCATATTCGCTGCATTCACTCTCCTTTCAATATCACTTCACACGTTCCTTTTTTTTTAAATTACAAATAAATTTAGATACCAAATTTGCAAATTCTTTTACATCTTACACTTGTTCCCCATCTATCAAAGTATAGCAATTCATCATAAATTCATCTCTTTTAAAAAGCATACCTTTCGTTTTGTTTACATTTACTTTCATTCCTTTCCTTTCCAAAGCTTCATTCATAATATTTACCATCTCCTGTTGCTCATTAGCAGATGATGCAAGTATTACTTGATCATCAGCGTAGAGAAAACATGGGTTCATTTATTCTTAACCCATACATACTTTATTATTAACTATAATAAGTTAAACTTCTGATTATATTAATGGTACACAATGAGACTGTTCCCCATGACAGTATAGACGTTGTTGCCATGTTTTATAAAATTAATATAAAAATCAATGAAATACATAAAGTAAATATTTTTAATGCTGCGCTTTAAAGTTAGTTTATAAGTGCGATTCAAGACAAAATCACGGATGATGTTACTGACGTACACTAAAATGACTTTCGAGTACAGTAAATAGAAAATTATTTCTTAGATGGTCTCACGGTTGTAGATTCTAATTTTAATATAACAATTCATTATTGATGATACATAAGGGCCTGTTATTCTGAAATTGGCAATCGACGCGACCAACCAGAAACCTGTTTCTACATTATAACTTACAAGAGCAATTATGTTATGGGCAACGTTTACATTAAGCCCACACTGTGCCCATGTTCAGACGGTTTTTTTTATTTATAGACTTGTCTGTGATTTTTTACTTGAATATATATTTTTTGCATTCAATTGTTTGTTTTTATAATAAGTTGCAAATTAATACAATCATAAAGACTACATCTAGGGACTCAATTACATTAAATTCCTTTTAACTATTATACCTTGATTATTTCTAGCCTTTTTTTCACTACAAGACACCGATATGATTCATGTTAATACATAATTCGTAAATAATATTTCGATTTTTTTGAAGCCATTTAAAGCCTTTAATTTCATAGAATATATAAATCTCATAAAAATTATGTATTTATAGGAAAATTACGGCATTAAACAAACACCTTACTTCTGAATTGATAATAAATATAGAAATATTCATCAGCAAAATTTATAATAACAGGTGTTCCCCAAGGATCCGATTTTGGACCTTTTTTATTGAAAATAGTTTTCAATGATCTATTTTGACGGTCTCTCTGGCGTAATAATGCAAGTGCTCGTTTTGCTAGCAAAAAATACACTTTCAAATGTATTTGTGAATCTTGACTGATGGAAGGCTTCGGCTGTGGCCATTTACCACCTTACTAGCAAAATAAATTAATTCTTACCAGATTAGCGCGCTTCTGACTGTACCATCATTTAACATTGGGTAAGAATACAGTCAAACGCTAACCTGTTAGACGTAAACAAATACATGATTTTATAAGATTATTCCGATATTATATAATCCAATATCAATTTACACAACTGTATCAGAATTTGCGAGGAGTCACGAGCAACCAAACTTTGCAAACCATAAAGATATTATAATTTTACACACCTGGTCCATATCTACCATTGTGTGCAAATGAGAAATCTAATATTTGGATCGCTGTATCAGAATAATAAACTGTAACCTAGTATCTGATTGCAATCATAACACTACAAACGTTGAAATAACTAGTCACAGTGCTAACCGTATCTTTGTTTTTTATATAATTTTAATAAGAAGATAAAAAAAATATTATATGTTAAAGGTTATATGAACAACAATATAAATATTGCGATAATTTAAACTGCACTATGTTAGATATAACGATAACATTATTGACCTATCTCACCCTTCGCAACCATTGTATTCAAATGAGATTAGTTATTTAGAACAGACTGTGCCATAACCATGGCGTTTATTAATTTAGTATACATATTCTATTTATTTATGTTAATAAAGAGAAAATATTTCTTTACTGAATATATTAGTCAAATGTCTCTATAGTTAAGGTTAAGATACCTTTTTCTTTACCCACATAAGCTTCATAAAATCGATTCACACGTTACTGTTTATCTGGAAGGCTTATTTAAGGAGCTATTAAAAAATGACACTAAAATGTGTTGATACTCTAAATTTTGACTGACATTTAATCATTAACAGTCTTAATATAATACAAACAGGAAAGTACCTCGTTACTGACTATATGAAGCATTACAAAGAAGCTGGAAAGAGAATGAGATGAGAAAGTATACCTAATGTTAAATGAATCTCATTACCAATAAAGATATGCAAAGCTATAGTTAACAGGGTTTCTTCATTCACTAAGCAAACTTTACGAATACGATAATGACTTTTACAGTTTGGGATTACCAAGGTGAAACAAATGCAGTAGCAATAGACCTGTTGATAATCAACATTACTTATCCAATGATACTGCCTATGGGCTCCTGGAAATGACTGAATATCAGTTAAGCCACAAATAATTTTTCGTAAACTAAACTGAATCGGTATTATATACATCCATACATAGCATCAAGCCTCATTCCCATTGGGATAGGCAGAGACCACGTCCTTCCACTTGCCACCATTATTTAAAATGTCTTGGATTTGGTCCAGGGACGTTCGCCTTCGTCTTCCCCTTCCAACTTTCCCATTCGATCTTGTCTCATAAATCCTTTTTGTCAGTCTCCTTTTATTTATTCCCTCTACGTGCCCAAACTACCTAAGCATACTTTTTTCAATTTTAGTCATTTTAGTTCTTTTATACTACAATGTTCTCTTATCACACTAATTCTTTCTTTATCACTTATAGAATTTTACTTTTATGCTTCTTTTGCCATACCCAACATTCACTATCATACATAAGTGTTGGCACCAACACTCCTGCATGCACAGCCAGTCTGGCCCTTAGAGACACCATCTGACTATTCATAAAGGAGTGCAGAGAACCATTTACCATATTCCCTGCATTCGCTCTCCTTTCAATATCACTTTCACATGTTCCATCTTTTGTAAATTTATTACCCAAATATACAAATTCTTTCACATCTTCCACTTGTTCCCCATCTATCAAAATATTGCAATTCATCATAAATTCATTTAAAATCGCTATTAGTTAACATAATTCCTAGTTATATCACAACATTGATTAAACCAGTAATTATATCAGATTGCTAAGTAGTTTATATGTCACATGTTCGTTAACCGGTCACTATTTTACCGTATCGTAATTTAAATCTAGACGTAAGCGCACACTGAGGGTACATTGTAATGGCCACGTACAATTAACGACAGAAACAAGTAGATAAAGCCAAGCTTAATGTACACTCGTTTCACTTTCACTACACATGTGCATGCGATATCGATACGTTTTTGAACGTAATTGCTTTTATTTCTATTGTTACATCATTAGCCACAGCTAGGAGAGTCGTAAAATGTTTTCTAGTTTTCAAACGATACTTTCTATGAAGCATAATTATATGAAAGCGCACGATGCCGACTGTGGTGAAAAGACTAATAGACATGTTATATGATATACATCATTGAACTGACACTAGTTTGAAAGGTACAGTAACGAAATTATAATGTAAAACAACATAATCATACCAGCTGGTGGGTGCAACATCAATCGTGTACATTNACTTCGGGCAAATATTGAAAAAATCTTAATAGAAAACTCAATATCGCTTTCGAATTGGCCCGACCTGGGACTCGAACCCTGGACCTCATGTCTGTAGTCGAACATGCTAACCAGTAGACCAATGAGGCAGTTAGTTAAATAGGTCGAAGCATGTTGATTGATTTAAGGTGGCTGACGTCAAACGTAGAGAATAATATGGATATGCCTCCGGAACCGGAACTTCATATTTATCGTGATATTTGTTCCGGGATTTTGAAATTAAGACGAATCTGTGTTTAAGGTGAAAAACCTATTAATAATATCAATTTAGGCTGTCAGTGCCAACTAATGATGAAAGAAATCAGTATTTTATACAAAAACCCCTTGGAATGGTTACACCGCATTGTATCCCTTTCTGTGGAATTAGAAATGATGCTTGTAAGTATGAGACAAAACATAAAAAACGTAGCAAAAGGATATCTTATTTTAAATTTGCTCCATTGACGTCTACAAGTTGTTGAACGATATTTTGATTCTATAGTCAACACTTGTCAAATACAAGTATTTATTTCGTTCATGGACATATTTTTGTCTATACCACACGAAGAAGTTTTCCTTCACTGATTTTTTTTTAAAGTGACGTTTTGTACGACAGTTACCGTGCACAAAGTGAAACTGATACAATAAAGATTTTTTGCCAACGGAATATTGTTCTCTTGTTCCGTTTACAAAACACGCATTTAGAAGACTAAAATCTAATTGTTTCCGTGGGATACTTTATTAATTACGAAATAATTGAATCGTATGATTTATGAGATAAAATAGACAAAGAGACAAACCGAAAGTGTAAATTTTAAGTGGCTTACAACTAAGATGTAATTAAATAACAGCGAATGAATTTATTTACGATAAAAATAAAAGAATATTAACTGAATCAAAGATGATGTCATTGCATGTTTTGGATTTTCAGACTTATAATAATAATAATAATCTTTATTTCTCAGGTAAATACCCATTACAGTCACACACGATACAGTCACAGTTAAATGAAATAAATTAATTACAAGAAATTTAAGTAATTTAAATATTAATAAAAATAAAATACAAAGTAAAATAAAATAAAGTAAGATAATTCAAAATTAATAATAATAATTGGAAACTAAATCTATTTATTTGGACTGTGCTGCACGAAATGCCAAAACTTAAAAATTGAGCAGTCAAAATTTTCTGTCAACGTCTTAATAATGATGTTGTCAGAGGTTGGATGTATCAAACAATACAGTTAAATTTATTGCTTATTTTGGAAATATTGATAACGTTTTATATTTGCGTTTTGGCATTTTGTACACTTGACCTAAAATCAAAGGCGTAACCCTTGTTTTTAACCGACTTCAAAAAAGGAGGAGGTTATCAATTCGTCTGTATTTTTTTTATGTTTGTTACCTCATATCTCCCGACTGGGTGGACCGATATTGATGATTTTTTTTTAAATGAAAGGTGGTGCTCGTCATTGGGTCCAATTTTTTTTTAATCCATTTCTGATGATGGCATCCATGAGAAAACCGGATAAGTGTTAAATTTGCATTAAGCATGTGCGCGACAAATGGACGAATAACTCAAGATCACGCCAACCGATTTCGATGATTCTTTTTTTATTGGAAAGGATATACTTCAAGGGTTGTTTTGTGATAGTTTGGTTAGGTTCTGATGATGGAATCCATGACAAAGTGACGGAACTCTTCAATTCTTAGGAGCAAATGAACGATACTCGGCAGAATCTTCTATAGGCTATCCAGATATTTGAGTTGCCTACCGTAACTTCGGTATGGTCAAGTGCTAGTCGTAGTTAAATATGAAGATCAATGGAACTCCTCAACGGCTTACAGTAAGGGTGCGGTTTAAGGCAGAAAATATAAGTGCCTGTAATCAAATAGCAATGAGCTTACGTTTGTTGCTGCATTGCAACACGATTACTTCAGATTCACAAAAAGTCAATAAATCAATAAAAATTTTAACAAAAAAAGAACCGCCATCAAAACAATCTAACAAATATATTAATGTGCTCTAAAAAGTAAGAAATAATTGCGTATTCTTTTATAGTGTTCTTCGTATTCTTATATTTGGAGTCGGTGTTAGCCGAGGCGCTTACTTTTTAGAGCACATTAATATATGTGTAAGTTTGTTTTGAAGGCGGTTCTTTTTTTGTTAAAATTTTTATTTATTAGATCAAAACCAGAGACATAACTGACAAACAAAGCGTGTTTGAAAGACATTCAAATGTTTGCAAACAAAAGTGTCAAAAGCTGTCCCAACCCGATTAATTTGTCTCATTTATAGAGGGAATTGAGTTATAGAATCCCAATTGTAAACGTAAATATCCAATAAATCCTAGAAATCGGTTCTTATTTAAAACAGATTCGAAAAGTCCCATTATTAGAGGAAATTCAATGAAAAAGTACTGGGACCTCATTGCAACTCTCAATAATAGAGATTTCCCAATAGCCATGTCCGATATAACCAAGTTTTACTGTTTTATTAATTAAGTATCTTAAATATTGCGACTTTTGGCTACTTTAACTATGAAATTAATAAATAATTTCTATAGATATTCAATTAAGAAAATGATATCGTATCCAATATTACCTTGAATTATCAAAAACACTAACATTATCTACCGATAACCAAAATTTATAAAAATGCGACACCAATTGTATCAAAATCACAATATTCTTTATTCAATTATAGTCAAAAAGCACTTTTGAATCGTTAGTAGTTTACCACCGTTTTGGAAAGTTGATTCCTTTGAGAGGAAACTAGCAAGCAATTCAGCTGTTACTCCTGCTCCAGCTCCTTTAATTACAGATTTTGTAAGTTACAATGGAAACTACTAAACACCAACATTATACCAGATTTGCAGTGATGGCAGCTGTGTGCCGGAGATAAAGAGGAGTACAAGATCAGGAAGAACCGAGGAATTTCACTGACTACAAGGAGTCGCCTTATCCATGCCTTAATGTGCTCCATCTTTATATATGGAGTTGAAACTTGGACCAAAAGGCAAGAGAAAGGCAAAGAATAGATGCGTTCGAGATGTGATGCTGCGCACGTTAACGAATTTTGACGTTTTTCAGGCACGTCATGCGGCGAGAGGACTGTTTGGAAAAGCTCATAATCACGGGAAACGCAGACGGAAAAAGATCTCGAGGCCGTTCCCCGACACGATGGGCTACCCAATTGAGCGAGACCAAAGAAACTACTTTTTATAACTCAGACAGAAGCGGGTGGAAAGCGTGGATTCGTTCGCGATTGGGATCTCACCTAGACCACGGTCTTCATTGATGACGAAGCGAGAGAAGAAGTTACAATGGAGAGAGAGAAAGTTACAATGTGTGTACAATTTTGTAAGCTTTCATGTGAAACTGGAACCAAGTCCAAGTCTTTGTCACTTATATAATCTTCATTATGATAACATGCCTTTGGTTAAAGGAGGTTTTTTAACGCGACAAATTATTTCTAAACCTTTTTCATCCAAAAATAAGGCATTACATTGTTTTTATGTAATTAAAATACAGATATACAAAATGTCATTCAATATATATTGCGACAGAACTGAGAGCATTGACGTTTCTTCTATCCTGACAAAATCTCCTCTCTCTTTTAAGATGTCTAAAAATTATTTATATGGTCCTAGAAGGCTCACGGTCTTCTTCTTTTCTTACAATCATATGGTGGACTTTACAAATTTTACCGATCTTGTTTTCACGACCTGAATTGTTGTTGTATCATTTTATATCATTATGCAACACTGTTACATAGTCAATCATTCCAGATCATATCACAAATGATCTCGATCCGGATTGGACATCAAATGACAAATGATGTCAATCAACTTACGTTCACACTGCGTTGGATTTTAATAAGTAAATTGTCTGATACTGATCTATTAGTCTTGTTTTCCTGTTGAAATACTTCTCTCGTTGTGGTTTACAAATAAAATTCTGTAAGAAACTCTGCGATGCAATCTTTACGAATAACTGAAATTGGAGTATCTGTCTGTGTAATTTAAATTTAACAATTTTGTCTAAAAGTACGTTTCATTTAGCTTATATCTCTAAAACGGCTGTATCGATTATCTTGAGATCTCACTAGCATCTGCTAGTGAAGAGCTGATGTTATAAGAAGCAACTGAAGGTGCTTTTGATTAAGAAAAACAAATTGCATCTGGAATTGTGGAGGTACACTTTGCGGAATAGCTACTTGGCTATTAAATTATCAAAACATCAGCAGAAGTAACTTAAAGTGCTTTAATTTTAGAAAAAATATTACATCTAGAATTGTGAGGGTAACACATTGGGGAATAGTTACTTGACTAAAAAAATAGCAGAGTTCAGATATAGTTGGTATAATAAAATGAATAAGTAGGAAAAATGCTTAAAACGTCGAGATAATACGTAATGTACATGTTTTAGCAACATCATCGTGCTGTACTTCTTAGTAAAGATTTAAATGAGAAAAAGCTAGCAATCCATCTAAGAACATTGACTAGTTATGCCAATGTCCACATACGATAAGAATCATTTAATACCAGGTGTAATACAGACTGGTTTATAGATTTAATTAAAATAAAAGTGGGCAACTTGTACGGTTAATAATATTCAGTATGAGCTGGAAATTGAAAAAGAAAATCCGTTATATCTGTATTGAAAAACCGTACTTTCGGCTCTAATTATTGTGCCGAAAGTGCTACATTGTCTCTCGATTGAATAAATGCGTAATTTAGTGCACATGTTTAGAAGCGTGTGTGAAAGACATTCAAATGTTTGCAAACAAAAGTGTAAAGCTGTCCCAACCCGATTGATTTGTCTCATTTATAGAGGGAAATGAGTTATAGAGTCCCAATTGTAAACGAAAATATCCAATAAATCCTAGAAATCGGTACTTATTTAAAACAGATTCGAATGGTCCCATTATTAGAGGAAATTCAATGAAAAAGTACCGAGACCTCATTGCAACTCTCAAAAATAGAGGTTTCCCAATAGCCAGGTCCGATATAACCAAGTTTCACTTTTTTATTAATTAAGTATCTTAAATATTGCGACTTTTGGCTACTTTAACTATTAAATTAATAAATAATTTCTATAGATATTCAATTAGGAAATTCAATTATTACCTTGAATTATGACAAACACAGTATTTTAAACATCAAAACATGTGCACAGTAATTTAGTGCACATGTTAGGACGCTTGCACACCTCTTTTATGTTTTAAAATATTTGGCTGCGTCATCAAAATTTGTAATCATAAATTCTTCTACTTATTCTCTTTAATTTTTTTAAAATATTTCATTAGGTTTCGCAGATTTAAGTAAGGTTGAAAGTATGGCATTGTCTCCAGCGTTTTCATCACGCAGTTGGCAATTATTAACTATTATACTTTCGGCCCTAGGTACGTAATGTACTACATTTCATTTCCTATTACATATTAATAAGAATATCATGATCTTTCTCTTTAGTTTATTCCCCCATAATGACGACGCGACTTATATATATGTTTTTATCTGATTATATTTTATATACCTATGTATTCTATTTTTAGACATATTTATGTATGAATGTATGTAGTGTATTTATTATTCTCACCACCTACCTTTAAACTCTTAACTAAGTCTCTTACCTTAAGGTTGTCTGGAAGAAATCGCTTTAAAGCAATAAGACCGCCTTTTGTCCGTCACTAATTTACATAGTTTAAGTCTCCGTCCTAATGTATAATTACTTTATGTGGTGTACAATAAAGTATAAATAAATGTGTTTAAACGAATATAAGAAAAAACAGTGCTTTTAAAGACCAAGCAACGCTCTATTGTTAATAATAAGAATCTTCTTATGACACAGTTTATAAAAAATTATGTAAAACAGTCTTTTGGATTTACTCCGTCACACTTTACTTGGAAAACATAACAAAATATAATACGATAATGATAAAACAATGTAATTGGATACAAAGAAGTTTCATTTCTAAATGCACACATGGATACAGGCACATTTAAAGTTAAGTTAAGTTAAGTAGCAGCCCATTAACGTCCCACTACTGGGCACAGGCCTCCTCACTCCGATGAGCAAGGGTTTTTAGAGCATAGACCCACCACGCTGCTCCACTGCGGATTGGCAGGCATAGTACACAAGTGCACTCTCTATTCCTTCACTCTCATAGTCCGATGTGACGGGAATCCGACACGACCGGAGAGAGATCAGGCGCAGGACCGACGGCTTAACGTGCTCTCCGAGGCACGGGGGTGGATCACACCGCCAACTTCCCAACTTCGGGCAAATATTGAGAAAATCTTAATAGAAAACTCAATATTGATTTTTGAATTGGCCCGACCCGGGTCTCGAACCCAGGACCTCATGTCTGTAGTCGAACATGCTAACCACTAGACCAATGAGGCAGTTTTGTTTTGGCAGGCACATTTGTTTATATATAAATCTTTTTACAGATTGATCATAGAAAAACAACACTTCAACGACGTCATTTCTTTATTTCAAGTAAATAACTTAATCCTTAACTGTGACCTGTTAAACGTTAAACGTAACAAAGCGGTGTAACTAACCGAAACATCGCAAAAAACAGGCGAGTTGCCTTGGAGCAATTTAATTTCGTTTGGCCATTATAAATTTTTTGTTAACGCGTTCATCTATTAAACGTAGGTAGACCTGACAAGATCGTCTTGACTGTATATGGATACAGTGTTTTTTCGGTTTCAAATCCTTTTAGCTATAGCAATCAGAAACGTTTAAAATATTGCTTCTATTTAAATTACATGTAGTAAATAAAAAACGTTTTAGTCTTTCATATCAATCCATCTACCATCTTCTGAAGTGTAACTAAGATCATAAGAACTACATAGATGATCGAGTGATCAAAACTGTATAGTATTTTGTTTAAATTTAGACTAAAATCAAATTGATAGATTCTGGAATCCCAAAATGACCAAATATTAGCGACTATGCACAAATAAACTGCAGAAAACTGAAAGAAAAATAATGAAAACACATCATTAATAGCAATACTGCTACAAACAGCATACTACTCACTCAATTATCACGACATCTCCGAAACTATAGGTCTGAGTGATTTGGAATTTGACATAGTTACTGCTGTCGTAAGGAAGATACTGATTATGTACGGGATTCCCCGTACATCCACAGGATCTGGATATATGAGCGAAGAAACTTAATTGACCACCGTTGGTATGATAACCGTTTATATCAAAATGTTACAAATCAGAAAAATACATAAATAGCATCACGCCTCATTTCCATCGGGGTAGGCAGAAACCACGTCCTTCCACTTGCCACGATCCTTGCACATCTCCTTCTTTTATTCTCATTAAACCTTTCATGCAAGTTCGTCGGTTTAGAGTCGGCCCTTATTTAGAATGTCCTGAATTTTTTACAGGAACGCTCGCCTTGTTCTTCCCTTCCAACTTTCCCATTCACTCTTGATTCATAAATTCTTTTTTTGAGAATCTCCTTTCATTCATTCCCATTCAATTCTAGTCAATACATCTTCTTTTATACCAGAACGTTCTAAAATGAACCATCAGATATTTTACAATTCTGTAGTTCATTTTCTTTTAAAATCATGTTTTTGAATTTAGTAATCCGTAGACAAGGGATCAATGTATATCTTAAGTGGATGTGTATGTCACTTAACTCTTCCACAACGGCTGGACCAATTTTGTTCAAATTTTTTGTGTATCATCAGTAGGAATCTTTAATTATTTAGATTGATTGATTGATTGATTTAATCCAGTAAATAATTAATTTACCCATATCTATAAAGGACCATGAAGCAGGTGACACCGCAAGGAATCAAATAATGTGGATTGCAATCAAATCGTGAACTACATGTTGAAATATCGTACAAAAGAATTTTAAATACATGATGAATAATCGCCGACAGCCATTGTTTGGAAGACTCAAAAGATCTGTAGAAATATTGAGAGTATCCAATTGTAAATGTCTACGCAATAGTAGATGATGGTGCTGATGATAAAGGCGGCGATGATGATGACGAGTGAAATTTATGAATAATAGATATTCTTTTTATAGATCAGAATTCGATTAAACTTTTCAATTTCGCGTATCACGTATCTGTATCAAATCTGTGGTTTAGATGTCGGGGATGACAATAAGACAGTTTTTGCGTTTGCGGCTGATTAATATCGTTGCTACACTTGTAGTAGTTCAACGAACTGTATGATTGTACAATTATTTAAGCTGATCAAATGCGTATCTAATCACACACTGACATTGAACCCTGGTACTAAAATAATTTATACGAATTTAAGAAAATAAATTTCATCTTTTATATTGCCTATTGCTTATCTGGATGTACGTCGTTGTAACTAAGTAGAATATTCACTCTTCTCGTATTGCTATCGATTATAGTATAAGTATTATCTTTTACCTGTGATTGGTCGTCATAATCCGGAGAATCCATTAGACTTGGAATTAACTTGTAACGTTTTTTTACTTTAACAAAATGATTGATTTTGATTCAAGTACAATAAGTACCTCATTCGAAATACTTCCTATCGCTTGCTACTACTTTCTGCCATCTTCAGGCAAGAGACGAATACCGCACCAGTAAAACTCTTCGTCTTTAGATGAAATCCATAAATCGACCGATTTTTGACCGATCTTCATACAAAGTAAACTTCTGGTCGATCAAGCCAAGAGCCATCGATCCGAATAAGTGGTAATCTGATGGTGCAATGCTTAGAGAGTTTTGTGGGTGAGGTAGAACGTCCCATTTCAGAGTTTCCTTTCGTATTAGACACACGAAGTTTTCACATTAATATTTTCGTAATAATGTAATCTAAAATGATAAAAATGCTAGCATTTTAGGAATAAGGTTTTAGACACAAAGATCTTAATAAAAACAATACCAGATAAATATAATTATTACAAAAAAAGAACCGCATAACAAACTTACAAATATATTAATAAAAAGTAAGAAATATTTGACACCGACTCCAAATATAAGAATACGAAGAACACTATAAAACAATACGCAATTACTTCTTACTTTTTAGAGCATATTAATATATTTGTAAGTCTGTTTTGAAGACGGTTCTTTTTTTGTTAAAATTTTTATTTATTTTTGATTTTTAGTGAATCTGAAGTAAACTAACAAATTTGTCTCAATATGTGTACAACTAAAAACGTGTTGCAATGCAGCAACAAACATAAGCTCATTGCTATTTGATCACAGACACTTATATTTTCTGCCATAATTCGCACCCTTACTGTAAGCCGTTGAGGAGTTACTACGGCTAGTACTTGACCACACCGAAGTTACGGTAGGCAACTCAAATTTCTGGATAGCCTATGGAAGATTCTGCCGGATATTGTTCATTTGCTCCTAAGAATTGAAGAGTTCCGTCACTTTGTCATGGATTTCATCATCAGAACCTAACCAAACTATCACAAAACAACCCTTGAAGTATATTCTTTCCAGTAAATAAATAAAAAAGTCACCGAAATCGGTTGGGGTGATCTTGAGTTATTCGTCCATTTGTCGCGCACATGCCAATGCAAATTTAACACTTATTCGGTTTTCTCATGGATGCCATCATCAGAACTGGATTTAAAAAAATGGGATCTATGACGAGCACCATCTTTCATTAAAAAAAAATCATCAAGATCGTTCCAACCAATCGGGCGATATGAGGTAACAAACCTAAATAACATCCTCTTTTTTTTGTTGTCAGTTAAAAAGAAGAGGGATGCTCTTAACGTCCCTTCTATTTTGTGAAAGATCTCAGAAAACAAACAAGCAATAAACAACCAGGAAGCAATCAGAAAGTAAGAAGAGTTACAGTAAAGTTATATTATTCCAAAGAGTGACATTTGCAGTAATAACTCCACTCCACTGCGGATTGGCAGGCATAGTACAACAAGTGCACTCTCTATTCCTTCACTCTCATAGTCCGGTGTGACGGGAATCCGACACGACCGGAGAGAGATCAGGCTCAGGACCGACGGCTTTCCGAGTCACGGGGGTGGATCACACCGCCAACTTCCCAACTTCGGGCAAATATTGAGTAAATCTTAATAGAAAACTCTATATCGATTTTTGAATTGGCCCGACCCGGGACTCGAACTCAGGACCTCATGTCTGTAATCGAACATACTAACCACTAGACCAATGAGGCAGTTGTTTAAACACTACCGCCTTGTAAATCTTACATGATAAGCTTTCACGTATAAAGAAGGCCCTATTGAAGCAGAGGAGTCACGTGCAATCAAATGGCTTATTTAAGAATTTCGTTATTATTTTAGACTAAGATTTCGTTATTATCGTCACTTACGTAAATTCACATCCAAGGATTACTTAGACATGTAACTAAAGTATGTATTTTACGCCTTTTTAAGTCTATTCCCCTCTCTCCCCTTCTATATAATTGCCATTTCCTAACCTTCAGCACAGCAGGTGTATCTATTATACCGAGCGATGAATACTTAGTTAATGCAAAGTCCACTATACACGGAAGCCAATCTTAACATAAAACTGTTTATTATATAAAATAAAATTGTTTTTCCTACATCAACACAACGTGGAATCTTTAATTATCAACGCTCGGTATAAAATTCGATTAACTCTTAATTGTGGAAGATTGCAAAAACTGGAGACCTTGGTGCAATAACATAATTACGTGGAGAGTTCACTGAGCGTGGATCTTGGATTTTTCGCATTGAATTTAACATTTTCTTATTAATATATACCTATAGAGTAACCGATTCATGGTTAGCTGATATAAAATCGGACAAGGTCTACGTTTACGAGCTGATCAACATCGTGTAACGAGTTTTAATCTTAGGTCCTGGGATAGGTACGAAATTGTTTAGGTAAAAACGTAAGTCACATGCTTGACCTTTCATTCATTCCGTTTTAAGATCGCTGTATGACCGTAAAATTCAATAAGGTAACTCTTGAACTTATTATCACATAAATTATACTCATTTTCATTTGAACATTAAAGATTTTATGTGATTACGTTTAACAAATGAAATACTGCAACATTAAATCAAATCAAATCAAATCAAAATATCTGTATTCAAGTAGGCATATTACAGCACTTTCGAATCGTCAAATATTTTTTTTTCTTTTCTTTTCCACACTCTAATTCTAATGTACGTCTGATGATGATACTCCAGAACGACTTAAAATCTAAAGTTACGAGGGTTCCTTCGCGCCCTGATCCGAGAAGAGCCCACAACAAACTCAGTCGGGTATTTTGTTTTTTTTTTTATCATCATCATTACAATATCATATTAGTTTAATATATTTCAATTCAAATTAGAGCAGTTCGTTCACTCCCACGCGTTTCTATCGTCTAAGTACTCTTGCAACTTATAATACGATTTTTCTATCAACTTTCTTTTAACAAAGACTTTGAATTTATTAATTGACATTTCTAAAACGTCTTGTGGGAGTTTATTATAGAAACGTATACAGTTACCCTTAAATGAGTTGTTAATTGTATGCAGCCTACTAGAATTTACAACAAGTTTGTTTTTTTTTTCGTAAGTTATAAGATATACATTCACTCTTTTTATTAAAAGAGTCAATGTTCTTATGTACGTATAACAAGTTTTCAAATATGTATACGCAGTGAACTGTCATTTTGTTAACTGCCTTGAATTTGTTTCTTAGCGACTCTCTTGGACCCATATTGTAAATCGCATTAAACACCTTAACACGAACATAACGTCTGGAATGTACAAAGTTATACAAGCTACAATACGATATCCAGTTTTTCGTTAATCCACGTAATACGGATTAAATTATAAAAAAAATACAAGTCACTTAACTCGTTTAACGCGAATTTTCATGCAGAATTCGCAATAACCGAGTCTAACAAATGAGGTTATGAAATAGCCTGTCATTATTGACTAATGGCTTGTGCGCAAACAAACATACACGTACGTTCCGTTATTTATAAAACAGTATTGTTGGATCAATAAATATGCGAAACTATGTAATAAACTGGGAAAGTTAGTAGAAGTGAAATATATAATTAGAAAGAGAGTCGCTAAAGTCCTTTTAAGGCAACGCTGATAAAATAATAAGAAAACTTCGTTTTTGTATTAAAGCTTTTGAAATAACTCTACATTTTAATGCAGAAATGTATTTAGCAATAAAAATGTTATATTAGCTTAATTATAGGGGGAAAATTTGTGCTATACGACTGGAAGGCCTTACTATATTAAATTTATGAAGAACGTAAAACCTAAAAGACCTCTTTACACACTTTAAACTGGAATGGTTTGATTTTGTAATTTTCACATAAAATTAGCAATAAGTATGTCAAATGAATGAGGTTATGAAAATGCTTGTCACTATTGACTAATGGCATGGAGCTAAAAGTGGCCAAACAAATGTATGTATGTTCCGTTATTAGCTTAATTTTACTAAAGAATTCGCAAATATGCAAGCTTTTGTAAGCAAATTAAATCAGTCAGAGGAATAATACCGTCTTGTTACTATTAAAATACATGAAAATATAAGTGTTAAGTTAAAAATATCTTTAATTTATAATATTTCAAAGACGAAAGGATAATCGTATCCAACAGACCACACTGAGGTTAACATGGGTCTAAAATGTAATGAACTTGTTTTATACTATGATACAATGTGTGACAACAAAATCCTTTTGAATTTCAATGAACAGCCGAAGCACAAAACGCAAATAGATTGTTAATCCAATATAATATGTAATCGCGGAAACTTATGGAAAGACCTAATACCATCAAAGCTAGAAGAGCACATAACTTGAAACAAGTTTCTGATAGATACAATCAACATAAGAACCTAACAAACAATAGATTTATATCATTTGGGACAAAGATTTTACTGAACAATAATGATAACATTACACTGTTTTCAATTATACAGTTGAGGATTTCATTCAAGTCTTTCTTAAATTCCACAGCAATAAAAGCACTCTTAAAGCTTTGCTTAATCGTTAATACTAAAATAAGAGTGAATTGAACATTTCAGTAAACATACATAGGATCACGCCTCATTCCCATAGGGGTAGGCAGAGACCACGTCCTTCCACTTGCCACGATCCTTGCATATCCCCTTCGCTTCATTCATTTTCATTAAACCTTTCATTCAAATTCCTTTTTGTCAGACTCCTTTCATTCAGTTACGTGCCCAAACCATCTATACATATCTTTCTCAATTTTAGTCACTACATCTTCTTTTATACTGTACTGTAGCTCATAAATTACCAAAACACTTGTATCAATATCAGCAACGTAAGATATAAATAACGGCCTTTAAGTGCTTTCTTGATAAACAACGTAAACTACTTGTAAGAGTATTGTTATCGAAAAGAAAGTTCAGCTTCGTAGTGGCACTTCAACCTCTAACGACACTTCCTCACTAATCATAACACGACAAAAACCTCTTTCATTACTCACCACTCCATTAACTTGAACACAAATCAATATTAGTTCCGCTAAACCTTTCACCGTCTCGTCGTCGCCATTGGCCCTAGCAGTGCAAGCCCGGTCATGTAAGACGTCGCGATCTTTCGGAGGATGCTCCACTAGGCTTGTTGAAAAAATATCGATACATCGATAACTTAATTACTATGATACTGAAGCCTTATTAAATTGAAACACAATGCTGTGGGTATAGAATCAGCTCACAGTCAATCAGATACACACAAACGCACGCACACTCACTCACACATACACACACACACACACATACACACACACACAGAGAGAGAGAGAGAGAGAGAGAGAGAGAAGCTTGCAAATTTTTATTTAATAACTAGTAATTTTAAGTCTTTGATTTTTATAACCTTGTGACTGTGATACTATGGGGAGGGCGAGATTTTCTGACACAGGTATCTCAATATTTACTAGTTAATTTCAGTCTAGTATGAGTTAAGTAACAAGTTATGTAAATAAATTATTTTTTATTTTATTTATTTGTTATCGATAATATTTTTGCAATGTATCGATATTTTTATGCGACATTTAAGATTTTGATATATCGATGTATCGATATCAAATTCCAAGTATTGAAAAGGTGTAAAAATCTATATTTTTACAGACAACCAATAAACAATTTTGAACTTTAATTTCAATTTTTCATACTCCCTCTCTTTTTTACAAATTATATTTTATGTTTTTATTATTTTTGGTCGACTCGCTATGCTGTTTTATAATTTGGTTTTAAGTTGGCAATTCAGTCCGTCAAATTCAACCTTAACTGCCCTTTCGTTTTGTTGACATTACTGGCTTATGTTTTATAACCTCAACACGTGCTTATTTCTGCACTCGACTGAGTACCTAGTTTTCAAACAATCAATCGATAATCGATTGAAATTCATATCTACTGATTAATATTTATCTAGACATGTAAGATAACTGAATTAGTTTAGGCCAAGTAAAATAAATTTTAGAGCACAAATATTGTCTGTTAATTATCGATACATCGATATATCGATATTTTTTAATAAAAATATTAATATCGATATTGAAGTTTTCAAAAAATATCGATACTTTATTACATTTCCAACATCCCTATTCTCCACTACTAACTTATTGGAAAATTTGTCACTATTTAGTTAAGCTTTAGACAGTTACAGATCTCAATACAATACTATTTTTCTCTTAGTCTAATATTGATTAACATTAATAATTAAATCATGTTCAACGGGCACACTTTCGGAATAATTGTCACTATTTACATGTCTTGTTACAAATCAATTGTTCTCAGTTACAAATCATGCTTCAGTCTAAAGCACTACTAGTAACTTCTTCTGGAGATAAAATTACAAAAATTTAAATAAAACTTTAATTAATTCGATCCTATACCACGTCGAGATCTTTCTGTGGATTTTCCATTGATAAATGGTAGAAATAATTGTAACATATTAACAATACGACACAATACGATAGTTGCAAATGAGCATCTTCATCACTTTTTCAAATTATAATAAATCAGAAGAATATTAACAAAATTAACATAATGACAAAGCAAAACTTAACACTTAATAATAATAAAATTATATATTACTAAGCTTATTTTTGATAATTTGACGTAAATTGTAATTGCAATTGTTAAATCAAAGAAATAACTTTTAACATCGCTATTCAAGGTTTAAAATTTAATAATTTCAAAATTCTTGTATCTGATGAAAATAAACAAAGAAGCAAATATAAATATGAAGAGGGAGTGAGAGAACGCTTTTATTGTACACCACATAAATAATATAGAAAAAATGAAGAATGTTTATAGCTAAGACAAAAAGTCGCAACTAAGTATAAAAAAGGCAAGTTTAAAGTAACTTGTAAATCATTAGCATTTCCATGTCTTTACATCGAAATATCGTTATGCACGGAACGAGAAATTTTAAATTCATAGTGGAGCAAAAACGAGTTGGCAATTAGTACGGAGGAAACATTCAGCCAGAATTGCGTACAGCCGATTTCTATAGCGAGGCCGACACTTGTGACACGCGATTATAAATTGGGTTACACTGCTGAAGAATTAAATTGACGCTTTAAATCAACTAGTTAATATGTTTTTTTTTCTTTATCTGCAATAGGCATAGGCTTGGCTACAATCACATCTGCAGTCCAGTGTTGATGTCCTAAGGTGGGCTGTACTTGCCTAAGATATGCCTATTCACCCTAACTTTAAAAAATTTCAGATTGTAGGGAAGCTGGTAAGGCATTTCAATATTTTGCGGTGCTGATTAGAAACCATTGGGAAAATCCTTTGGTGCAGGTTCGTGGAATGTCCACCAAGTACAGACGCCAATCGTTGGTACTTGCCTAAGATGTGCCTATTCATCCTGACTTTAAAATTTTTCAGATTGTAGGGAAGCTGGTGAGGCATTCCAATTTTTTCCGGTGCTGATAAGACACCGTTGGCATAATACTCTGGTGCGGGCTCATGGAATGTCCACCAAGTACAGACACCAATCGTTTATACTTGCCTATTAATCCCAATTTTAAAAATTTTCGGGTTGTAGGGAAGCTGGTAACGCATTCCAATAATTTTCGGTGCTGATTAGACACTATTGGGTAAAAAAATCCTTTGCTGCGGGCTCGTGGATTGTTCATCAAGTTCAGAGGCCAATCGTTTGTACTTGCCTAAGATGTGCCTATTCATCCTGACTTTAAAATTTTTCAGATTGTAGGGAAGCTGGTGAGGCATTCCAATCTTTTCCGGTGCTGATAAGACACCGTTGGGATAATACTCGGGTGCGGGCTCATGGAATGTCCACCAAGTACAGATGCCAATCGTTTGTACTTGACTAAGATGTGCCTATTCATCCTGACTTTAACATTTTTCATATTGTAGGGAAGCTGGTAAATCATTCCAATATTTTCCGGTGCTGATTAAACACCATTGAGAAAATACTCTGGTGCGAGCTCGTGAAATGTCCATCAAGTACAGACGCCAATCGTTTATACCTGCCTATTCATCCAAATTTTAAAAATTTTCAGGTTGTAGGGAGGCTGGTAAAGCATTCCAATCTTTTTCGGTGCTGATTAGACATCATTGGGAAAATCCTTTGCTGCGGGCTCGTGGAATCTCCACCAAGTACAGACGGCAATCGTTTCTGTCTTACAAGATAGTTGCTACGCCCAATATCTATAATATAGCCTGTAGAATACCGACAGATAGGCAAAATTACGTCGATGCTGAAGGCTTGCCATTCATCGTCAATGACTCTCCAGGCACGGTGATCCAATAAATCCAACGCATCAAGCTCATACTTAACTGAGCCGTCCCAAAACTCTGATTTGAGTTTGATAATGGCACGAAGTAATTCTTGAGCTTATTAAGGATACCAAGCTTTTCAGCGGCAGTTTGTGCTATGGACTCGATGCACTGCCGAAAGATAACTTTACTCTAAAATGGTCAGTAACGACTATACTGACCTCCTGCAATAAATACAAAAATATTTCGGAAATTAAAAGTAACAGGGGAAAGTACTCCTTTTGTTTTGAATATTTTTGTTGACTTTGTGTAGTCTAAGCAATTAGTTTTTGGGTATTCTTAGACCCAAATTTTAATTGAACATATAAAAATATCACATTTGTCTTTGGGAAAGTTAATTGTATGTAATATCTTAGAACGCTCATAAACCTATTTATCCTGTCTAATACAAATTTCTCTTCGATTGAATTTAATTGAAGTCCCATTAAACTGTAAAAGATACCTTTTAAAATTTTCTAAATTATACACCTAGATTTACTCTACTTTAGCCTTTCAGAATCGATTATATTTTTTTAGGGTGTTATAATGTAAATAAAAACATAATATACTTTAGCAATAGATTCCAATAATTACTGTCTATATCTTAACAAAATAAGGACTCTTATTCTCATTTTTTACGACATTACTCTTAAAGAAAACTGTAACGACAGGAAACTTAGATAGAATTGAAACTATAAATGGAATTCATGTCGCTTAAACGATAATATTTTAGCTTTCCTGTAATATTATATTAGAATTCTTCATTCTTAAGATACTAATTTGCAAACTTATGGCCTAGCCAGAGTACATTTTTATCTTCAATAAACAGACAACTGTTTCCACTATAAAAAGTACCATAATCGTAAAACTACTAAGTATATGTAATTGAGTATCTGATGATAATACTAAATACACCTTTACATAATATAAAACCCGGCCATAAATGTTTATAATCAGTAAAACGACTCCAATAACCGTGCCCTTGTTTGATGCCTAACTTTATGTATATTTTATAGTAGATTTACCTTACAATTAGTTAGAATAAATGAGATTAAAATTGTCTTTAATAATTAAAACAGAAATAAATTGCATAAAAGCACTATATCATTTGTCTATCTCCGCAGCATTTGTCTATCTGTAAACGACATACTCGAAACCCACTGAACAAATTTTCGTGCGGTTTTCAAAAATAAATAGAGTGGTTCTTGAGGAACGTATAAGTATATGAATTGTCAAGGTTTTTATCTAAATCGATTAATATAACGATAAATGTTGGAAGTGACGGAAAATGGCGATTGGGAGTTCTTCGAAATCGCTGCATAATCCATTAGAGATATAACAAAACTGTTTATGATGACATGTTCCTCATTTATAGACCTACAAAAATGTCCAAGACGGCATAAATCTATCTTTTAAGAATAGCCATTATATCTGCTAAAATAATGATCAAGTGCTACGCTGTAATTAGAAAGCTATTTAGACTGATACATAAAGCTTTATTAAGTAAAATACATTAGGCATTTCATGTACATTACTATAATCTTATTTAGATTATAGTAATATACATGAAATGCTTAAGGAAATGAATGATGATGATGAAATCATGAAATTAAAAAACCACTATATTTAAAGGAGTAACTGCTTCGTTTTCTACCAGATTCAATCTCAATGCAATCTACTTTCCCAATCATTATAAGAATCAGGACATAGATTCAAAAGAGTTTTATGACCAAATAATATTTCGATTTTCATTGATATATATTTATACAAACTATATTCTTTCGTAAGATTCATTACTAAATTAAGCAAGATTATTAATTTCTGTGTTTCAGTGTCACAAAGCTCTTCAGACACTCACCGTGGGAGATGAAACGGTTCAAACGGTACCCATAGTATGGTTAACAGTTAAAACCAGATGCGGAATCTTTTGCCTCTATCATTGAAGTCAATGAGATAATGCCGTTACACGGTAGTGTGGAGTTCTTGTTAGGACTTCTATAGTTTTTATTTTTAATATATCCAAATGATAATGATATAATAAGTAACTATTTCAATTGGATTTGACAGCATTGCTTTCGTATTAGTGGCTGGCGTAAAACTACAAGCTTCGTTCCTCTTTCTTGAGCAATTTCCTCATGTCGTGACCGGCATCTTCTATGATGATCCCTTCTCCTATTAAGAAACTCCATCTGGATCTGTTCTCGGCGACGTGTATGGCATCAAAGACAGAGGTTTTTAATGTGGTGTGGGTCTGGTCGGAACAACGCATTGGACTGGAATTTGACTCTTTTCCCATTAAATTTACTGGTGATTGACAAGTTTATCTAATTTATCATCTCATTTTTTTATTGCTGATAGATAAGCGCATGACTGTGATCACACCTGATGGTAAGTTATGATACAGTCGAAGATGGAGGCGCGCTAATCTGGTAAGAGGTAATTACCTCTTATGGTTTCTATACAACATTGCCTGACAATCTGAAGTACTCAAGTATTATCTTGTAAATAAAAGGATAAGGTAAATGGTGGAAAGCCTTTGTGTAATCTGGAATTTCTTGGGGGTTGATGCGTTAGTTCGAAATGCCTACATACATACATAGCATCACGCCTCATTCCCATAGAGGTAGACAGAAACCACGTCCTTTCACTTGCCATGATCCTTGCATATCTCCTTCGCTTCTTTCATTATCATTAAACCTTTCAGACAAATTCGTCGGTTTAGAACACTCTTAACTTGGTCCTTAATTAGAATGTCCTGGACTTGGTCCAGGAACGTTCGCCTGGGTCTTCTCCTTCCCATTTTCGCATTCACTCTTGACTCATAAATCCTTTTTGTCAATCTCCTTTCACTGATTTTCTCTACATGCCCACACCATCTAAGCATACCTTTCTCAAATTTAGTCATTATATCTTCTTTAATACCACAACGCTCTCTTATAAAACTGTTTCATACTTTGCCACTTAGTTTCAATCCACTCATACTTCTCAACTACCTTTCACACCTCCATGCACAGCCAACCTGGCCCTTTGAGTATCAGTCAAGAGTGAATGCGAAAGTTAGAAGGGGAAGACCAAGGCAAACGTTCCTGGACCAAATCCAGAACATTTTAAATAAGGACCAGGTCGAGAGTGCTCTAAATCGACGAACTTGTATGAAAGGCTTAATGAGAATGAAAGAAGCGAAGGAGATATGCAAGGATCGTGGCAAGTGGAAGGACGTTGTCTCAGCCTACCCCTATGGGAATGAGGCGTGATGATATGTATGTTTGTATGTCATATGGACATAATATACATTAACTATACCCCAAACATGTTAACGAACAGAATGGTTAAGAAATAAATTATTCAGAAATATTTGCTATTTTTTGACAATATATATAAACAACGTTGTTTCGTTTACATGTATTTAAATAGCCTCAGGGTCGTTCTCGATTTATTTCATTGTTATTTAAATAGATACACTTCCAAATAAGACTTTACGAACGTAATATCCAAACGAATGACCTACGTTTGATCTTCTGAAGTAACAAATGAAAATTTGTTTATACACCGTCCGTGGGAGTGTAAGACATTGAGGTCGAATCCGTTCACCAATCGTTCGATCTACATATACAAATAAAAATAAAGTGTCTGTCTGCGGCTTCGCGAGAGATATTCTAAAGCTTATTCATACATAATATAAAACAAACTCTTTCGCCGCATCTATATGTTTCTACACGATATACTTAAAATATACTGAACGAATATTCATGCGGTTTTTACCAATAAATAGTGCGATTCTTAAGGAATGTATATTTATATAAATTGTCAAGGTTTTTTGTAAATTTAAATATTGAAAGTTTCAAAAATCATTCATTGTAAGTTCAAATGCCTGTCAACCTTCAGTGGAGAAACGTAGTGGGTCTATGCTCTAAAAACCCCTCTCTCCTTTTTCTTTTTTTTTCGCTGGGAAATACTTTTACGCACCCCGACTTAGTAAGAGTCAGGAGTATGGGACTCACTGATGAGACAGAATACCCACTAAAACCTAGCGGTCCCACATCATCCCAATGTGGGACACCAGTGGCTCGCTTGCGCAATCCAATATGGTGTTCCGGATGAAGCCGAATCAAGACTCAATCGAAAACAAAACCCGAATCAAGGCTGTGGGACGAGGCGCGCAAATCCACGCCGTCTGCCGCCCAACCTTCGGCGACGTATAGCAGGGGCATCAGGTGCGACCTCCCGCTCCCTCTCATGCAAAAAAAAACCCTCTCTCCTATGGGTGAGGAGGCCTATGCCGAGTGAGCAGTGGGACGTTAATTGGCTGTTAATTAACTTTTATCTAACACATCTAGGAACTTTTATTAAACAGACTGCCTAATCCCTAAGAGATATAACAACATAAAGCTTATTGGTATATTCCTCTTTGATAAATATCTATTATAGCTTACTATAACCATTCTATATTCTAATAAAAAAAATTAGTAACAAATTGATAGAGTTGCTTTATATCTAAGTGTATATTTAACTGATTAACTCACTCTGTTAGATTTGGTTACCTAACTCACTGAATTATTACCTAATTGTGACTGGCTCAACTGCCCATTTATATATTTAACTAAATATAATTGCCAATTATAGCAAACGCCACCATGTCAGTCCGTATACAGGACCAAAGCACAGCGTCTATCCAACTGCAGCGTGGAGTGCGACCAGGGACTTGTTATCTAACCGAAGCTCTTTACTGGTGCGTTGGAGGACCTGTTTAAGCTTTTGGAGTGGAACGAACTGGGCATCAACATCAACGGCGAATCATCACTCAACTACGGTTTGCCGATGACGTAGTCATTATGGCAGAGACTCTCGAAGATCTCAATACAATGCTCGATTTTCGAGTTTCTCAATAGGTGGGCCTAAAAATGAACATGGATAAGACGAAAGTTATATCCAATATCCATGTTACGCTCCACCTAGTTAACGTTGAAAACTCGGCACTCGAAATTGTTGGCGAATACACATACCTGGAACACATAGTCCAACTAGGTAGGTCCAATTTCGAGAAAGAAGTCAACTGCCGAATCCAACTCGGTTGGGCAGCGTTCGGGAAATTCCGGAAGACGTTTTTGTCCAATATCCCTCAGAGCCTGAAGACTAAAGTCTTCGAACAGTGCGTGTTGCCAGTGCTTACCTACGGATCGGAAACGTAGTCGCTGACTATGGGCCTCATTCAAAAGCTCAGAGTCACTCAGCGTGCAATCGAGAGGTCTCGAAGTTTCTCTACGCGACCAAATCAGAAATGAGGAGATCCGTAGAACCAAAGTCACCGACATAGCCCTAAAAATCGCGAACCTGAAGTGGCAATGGGCGGGACACATAGTCCGACGAATCGATGGACGTTGGGGTCGGAAAGTGCTGGAATGGGGACCCCGCACTGGACGACGCAGTGTAGGAAGACCCCCCACAAGGTGGACCGACGATATAAGGAGGAACGCTGTAGCCGCTGGAGCCAGGCGGTACAAGGTCGGGCCTTGTGGGCATCATTTTGTAAGACCTATGTCCAGCAGTGGACGTCCATCGGTTGAAGCGACGAATACCTTCTATAATATTGTATAATAGAATAGAATAGAATTTTTTTGTTTTATCATCAATAGCTTCCGCAGTGCACGCGACGAAAGTTTTTGTCACCTTGGGTTGCATTAATGCATATTTATTAAGGAACTCAATTTTTTTTTCAGAAAGTAATATAAAAACCGCGCAGTGAAAATGCATATTTTTAATGGTGAAAAAATGTTTTGAAATAAGTCAAGTAGTTTTTGTGTGAAAACGTTACAAACATACTTATATACTCTTTATAATATATTATATCCCACGGGAATATCAGAAATTACAAGTGAAATCGCGTGTATACCTAGTCATTGATATAAATACCATGTCGTTTGTAATCGGCGCTCCGAAAGGAAACAAACATGGATTGTTTTTATAATGCCATTGTTTGTTTGCATTCAATGGACTATGAATGAATTCCTACGACTTGATTGTCTTTATACTGACTACTGATACTTGGATGTGTGACCTCATCAGGAACAGCAGTATGCAATATCCTCTGTATAAGTAAAGGTGTTGGGGTTCAAAAGGTAATAGCAACAGCTATTAACGTCCCACTACAGGGCTTAGGCCTCCTCACTTACAGAAGAGGAGTTTTTAGAGCATAGACCTACAATACTGCTCAACAGCAGGTTGGCAGGCACAGTATACAAGTGCAGTCTCATAGCCCGATGTAACGGCATTCTGACACGACGTGAGAAAGGTCAGGCACAGGACCGACGAGCGACGAGCTCTCTAGATAAAGCACAGGGATGAAGCACACCACCAACTTCCAAACTGCAGGAAAATATTTAGAAAATCTTAATAGAAAACTTCCCTCAGTGCCTGAATACCAAAATCTTTCATGTTGCCAGTGATGACCTACGGTTTTGAGACGTGGTCGCTGACAATGGGCCTTATGCGGAAGCTCAGAGTGCGATGGGGAGGGCTATGCTCAGAGTTTCTCTACGTGATCAAATCAGAAATGAAGAGATCCGTAGTAGAACCTAAGTCACCACCATAGTCCGTCGAATCACGAACCTGAAGTGGCAATGGGCGGGGCACATAGTCCGCAGGACCGATGGACTTTGGGGGCCGAAGGTGCTGGAGTGGCGACCCCGCACCGGACGGCGCAGTGTCGAGAGGACCCCCCACATCTTGGACCGATGATATAAAGAAGGTCGTCGGGAGCCGCTGGGGACAGGGAGCGCAAGATCGGGCCTCGTGGAAGTCATTACGTGAGACCTATATCCAGCAGTGGGCATCCATTGGTAGAAGCGACGACGACGACGAATATAAAACTCAATGTCTGCTTTTGAATTGACCCGACCCGGAGCTCCATTGAGGTAGTTGAGGGAGCAAATATACTATGAATTAAACATATAAATATTTATATCCTCTTCCTCCCCTAATCATAGCTCATTGATGAGCATCGTGATGTTTAAATTCACCTGTCTGTTATGCTATTAGTTATCTATTTTATTATATTTATAGACAAGTATCAAGCAAAAGACTACCGTACTATATTCTTAGACAAACACGCTTATCGGTGCAACGATTTCACTTGCTCTGAACGTTATCACACTTGTGCAACGTTATCTAACCAGATAACCAATTACCGTGTAAGAGAAAAAATCCGACTTATCAATACTGTTAGAGTAGATCTTTCACTGCAGAGCATAATTACGATAATCTTCGCCAGTGAAGTTGGGTGGAGGGCGGTTGCCTTCTTTTGCGAAACCGTCATCTCGCTGAAGGAGCAAGCGGCTGAAGCCCTCCGTCGCTGTCGGAGGAGTCTTGGTGGCAGAAGTCGTACCTATGCACTTTATGCTTCACCCTATGGAGTGGTGGTCGTCATAGTTGGTGTTATCCGGGTCACTAAAGTGGAACGCGTTTAGGGAACCTCTAGTGATCTTACTTATGGATGAGGAGGAATGCGTTGGGTTTTATTGGATATCCTGTTACCTGTGAGTCCCACACTCCCGATTAGAAAAAGTCTTTCATCGGGGTGCATAAAGGCATTTCCCAGCTTGAAAAAGGACCTCTGTTGCTGCGAAAGCAAGTACTATGGCTCTAAAGGCAGTCAAATATTCATCATACATAACAGTTATTCACGCGTACATAATATACCAAATTGTCTCGCATGATTTAACAGGAAAATATTTAATTTCGCTAAGTGTCCGAACTCGTCGCTTCCCATCATCAATCACGTCTATAATTTCATTGAAATTTTTGGCCTACATGCCTTTTTTTACGCCTACTTTCACTCTCATTATAGACCGCCACGCCTTAAGTTGTAACGTTATCAACCTGGTTCAATTACGTGATGCAAAAGTGGTATATCCGATGGGATATTCCTTTGGGGAGAGCAAATTACTTAACCATATAGTAAAGTAAGTAATTCATACGATATGTTCGTCTTCTTTCTTAAAATACGATCCCTGTGGATTTCTAACATCACTAAAGCTTATAATCACGTATTTTTTATTAAAAATATAATAGTTTTCTATATAATAAATATGTTGCTGCAGCAGGGTATAAACGTACTCATTTGTATGAATTCCAGATTAACATACACTTATTATTGTGTGAGATACATATTCTTAGATAATTTTTTAAACTTAGGTAATAAAAAAATGAGAAAAAGCGTACCTAAGGTCCCGAAATACCCCTATAATAGTTATAGGGGTATTTCGGGTCCTACCGTGGTGTCAAGTGATCAATCTTTAAAATGATTCATATTACTTTTAGATGAATTTCGTACAACGTATACACTGCTGGACATGGGTCTCACGTAATCTTGCGCCGCCTGGCTCCAGCGGCTACCAGCGACCCTCTTTATATCATCGGTCCACCTTGTGGGGGGTCTGCCTACAATGCGCCGTCCAGTGCGGGGTCGCCAGTACCTTCGGCCCTCAACGTCCATCGGTCCTTCGGACTATGTGCCCCGCCCATTGCCACTTCAGGTTCGCGATTCGTAGGACTTTGTCGGTGACTCGGGTTCTATTACGGATCTCTTCATTTCTAATTCGATCACGTAGAGGAATTCCGAGCATAGCCCTCTCCATCGCACGCTGAGCGACTCTGAGCTTCCGCATGAGGCACATAGTCAGCGACTACGTAGGTCCGTAGGTCATCACGGGCAATACGCACTGTTCGAAGACTTTGGTCTTCAGGCATTGGAGTTATCGGACGAAAATATCTGGCGTAGTTTTCCGAACGCTGCCCAACCGTATTGAATTCGGCGGTTGACCTTCTTCTCGAAATTAGACCTACCTAGCTGGACTATATGTACCAGGTATGTGTACTCGTCAACAATATCAAGAGCTGAGTTCTCAACGATGACTGGGTCTGACGGTACATGGATGTTAGACATAATTTTTGTCTTATCCATGTTAATTTTCAGGCCCACCTGTTGAGAAACTCTGCTGAGGTCATCGAGCATTGTATTGAGATCTTCGAGAATCTCTGTAAAAATTGTTTAAAAATGTTTAACTTCCTCAATAAGTCTTTGCAAATCACTCATTGTCGTGTGATATCCTCAAAACATCATACAACAGTATTGTACTTTTTTCTTTTAAATGTTTTTCAAATTTTCAATAGTTAATAATATTTTTTTTATCCAATCCGCAGTAGTTTTTCGTCTGAAATATATTTTGAAGTAACTGCCTCATTGGTCTAGTGGTTAGCATGTTCGACTACAGACATGAGGTCCTGGGTTCGAGTCCCAGGTCGGGCCAATTCGAAATCGATATTGAGTTTTCTATTAAGATTTTCTCAATATTTGCCCGAAGTTGGGAAGTTGGCGGTGTGATCCACCCCCGTGCCTCGGAGAGCACGTTAAGCCGTCGGTCCTGCGCCTGATCTCTCTCCGGTCGTGTCGGATTCCCGTCACATCGGACTATGAGAGTGAAGGAATAGAGAGTGCACTTGTGTACTATGCCTGCCAATCCGCAGTGGAGCAGCGTGGTGGGTCTATGCTCTAAAAACCCTCTCTCATATGAGGGAGGAGGCCTGTGCCCAGCAGTGGGACGTTAATGGGCTGCTACTTACTTTTTACTTTTTATATTTTGAAGTTATATGAAAATTGGATTCTAATACAAAGTTATTGAATGTTATCTTTAAGTAAATAAATACATAATGTTATGAAAACCACATTACACTTGCAATTGAAAACAATTGAACGTTTGCTTGATATTTAAAAGCAACAATCAGCTGATTGAGTCATTTACATAAATTAATAACAAACACCCGTGAATTTGTCAGCTTAGAACTTCTATTTTGTTTATTAACTTCTTAGAAAATGTAATAGGATTCAAAAGTGAACTAAATATCAGGTTATTAACGTCCCATTGTTGAGTAAAGGCCTTTCTCTTAATGCAGAAAGTGTTTGTAAAGTGTAGACCCACCACGCTGCTCTACTGGCGCTTGGCAGGTTACTGCTATCCCAGAATCGTCCTAGCAATATACAGGAATATATGCAGCCAGCTAAAGAGTAGCGTGATAGGTCTATGCTCTGAAAACAATCTCTTTTGTGAGTGAGAAGGTCTGTGCCCAGCTGAGGGATGTTAATATGCTGTTACTTAACTTTATACAATACTAGCTGTTCCCCGCGGTGTTACCCGGTTATATATATAACGAAAATCAAAGCAAAGGGTGAATGGTAAAGCAAATCCCTCAATTTGGGGAAACACGTTCTTTGAAAGAGACTACGTCGCGTGAGGATAATGTAAACCGAATTTCTAGTCGATCTGGTGAATATTATTGGAGATCTTGCAGTAATTCCGTGGGATTATGGAGACAACCGTTCTTGGTGAGCGTCTTCGTTATCTACGTTAAAAGTTAGCCTATATCCTTCACCATCTGTTTACCAAATTTCATTTAAGATCAGTTCAGTAGTTTGGTCATGAAAGCGCGACAGACAGTTACTTTCCCATTTATAGTATTAGTTAATATTATAGAGAGCCAATTTAAATTAACTTATACGTAGAGATATGAAAATTATCATCGAAAGATACCTATAAATCAATAAACACTTGTGCAAGTAATCGTACGAACCGCTTTATAGCCTTCACAATAACTATTAACCATGAATCAACGTACTGATAGCAGATGAAAGCACAATCATTACAACTGAGACTTCAAAGCCGTAGAAAGTTCCTTACGATGCAACAGACAGGGTGAATGACAGTTATTTATTATAGTGAATTCTTGCGCGGACAAGAGTGTACATACCACAACATTTGTAAGTTAACACAGTAAACTTTTAAACGTCCTAAAGATGTAAATTAATTAATCAATCAATATATTTCATGATACTGTCTCATTGGTCTATTGGTCTTGTTCTGCTACAGGCTTGAGGTCTAGGAATCGAGACCCGGGTCAGGCGAATTGAGTATTGAGTTTTCGGTTAAAAAAACTCTCAGTATTTGCCCGGTTTTCGGTTTGCTGTACCCTCGTACTTCGGAGAGCAAGTTTAGCATCGGTCCTGTGCCTAATCTCTCCCAGATCGTGTCGGATTGCCTTCACATTACACTATGAGAGTGACAGAATGTAAAGTGCACTTGTATTTGCACACACACTTGTGTTAGCGGGTGATCCCCCATGGAAGAAAAGGGGCGGAAGTCCTAGAGGGGAATTGCCAGACGGTGACAAGGTTAGGAGGATCAGCGTTCTAGCTAACAGAGCCTTGATCCAAATATGAAAGGAAGACCTTAAGTTTCCAGTAGCCAGCAGGGCCATTGTGAGGGCGATTCGCCCTCATCTGGAGAAATAACTGGGTAGAGGGCACGGTTCACTCTCCTTCAGATTGGTACAGATGCTTACCGGTCACGGTTGCTTCGGGAAATACCTGTTCCAAATTGTAGGATCCGTGTCGTGCGCCTCTAGACACAGCGCACCACACGATAGCAGAATGTCTAGCCTGGGGACCACAGCGACATATTATGATGTCGCTGAACGACACCGACCTCTCACTGGCAGGTATTGTGGATGCAATGCTCGTCAGGACTAGAGAGCGGTTGGCTTCTTTTGCGAAACCATCATCTCGCATCATCGCGCCAAGACGAAGGTTCCTATAACCTCTCCCCTTATAGAGAATCTATAAGCCGGCCTCATCCGGTGCACCACAATATCTCCTGCGGAAATTGCTAATCTCTACATGAGATTGACCAGCTGGATTTCTATTATGCCCCTAAAGCATATGCTGCACATATAATACGATGCAAGCTATATTTGTGGTTAAGTTTGACGGCCTCGCTGGCGCAGTGGTGCGAGTATTCGCTTGTCTACCGAAGGTCCCGGGTTTGATCCCCGGTAGGACGAATTTAGGAAATTGTATTTTCTAATTTGTCTGAGTCTGGACTGGTGGGAGGCTTCGGCCGTGGCTAGTTACCACCCTACCAGCAAAAACGTACCGCCAAACAAAGAGATTTGTGTTCCGGTACGATGCTGTATAGAAACCATAAGGGGTATATCGCCTCTTAACAGATTAGCGCGCTTCTATCTTAGACTGTATCATCACTTACCATCAGGTGAGATCACAGTCAAGCGCTAATCTGTCAGCAATAAAAAAAAACATTTAATATAGTAAGACTTTAGTTATAATATGTGTATACCAGTTCAACTAGAGTGCACTTGTTAGAGCATATACACTTGTACATTATCTGACTCAACCCGCAGTGGAACAGCGCGGTTGGTCTATGCTCTATAAAACCCTCTCTCCTATGAGTGAGGAGGCCTGTGGCAACCTGGGCCTGTATCTGTGTATCTCTTTAACCCTCAGGTTGCCTAGTAGAAATCGCTAAAAAGCGATAAGGTGGCCTAATTCTAGTGTTTTAAGTTTTGTTTCTGTGTTACTTGTTTCATGTTTGTGGTGTACAATAAAGAGTATTCTGTCTATGTATTCTATCTATCGATCTATCTACCTGCGCCTGTGGACACCCAATATATTCGGCGGGTATCTAACCACAAGCTCTGTTTTCGTACGTATATTAATAAATTTCGTACTTTATACATTCACGAGCCTAAGTGAATTTTTACTTGATGGCATGTATGTGCTCGAAAATGTATATCTGTATGTTTTCACGTTTTCACACAAAAACTACTGGACTGATTTAAAAATTATTTACACCATTGCAAAGCTGCATTTTCCCTGATATACTTTCTTAAAAGAAATAGGGATCGCTAAAAAAGCAATAATATAACCTAAGGTTAAAAAAAATTGGTCACAAAAAATCTGTCATCGCGTGCGCTGCGGAAACTATTGATGATAGAACAAAAAAATGTTCTACAATATTATAGAACGTATTAATATCTACAAAAAAGTCCGCGATGCCATATATCTAACTATTGTAGTTATGCCACTATAAACACTTTTTTACATTTTAAAAGTTAAATCCGACAGTAATCAAACCATATTATTCGAACATCTATATTAATCCATATTCCTATATTATGAGTACATCGACTGTGTTATCACTTACCATCAGTCGAAATCATAGTCAAGCACCAACCTACCTACAGTATAAAAAAATGTATTGTAATCTAATCAGGTCGACCTTTTAAAAATCTTATACACTTTTATTTTATATCTTAAAGAACCTTAAATATATAACTTACTTAAAATAATTTATTATTTTTTAATTATTATACAGTTTTTCGTAAAAAGATATCATGGAAGATTGATCTCAGAAGGCAAATGAGTATGCAAACCAAAGATAAACGTTATTACGCCAATATAACTTGAAGGATTGCACTAATGGTCCCCAGAAGATGGCCTGCGGAGATTAATGAGCCATTATTTCAAACTCATTTCCTCTTGCTATTAAGTCCAATTTAAATATATATACTTTCACTATTCAATTACACTAAATGATGTCCTTTTTTCACTACACTTCCACTTTATATTTACATCTATATCTTCACAATATGAAGAGAAACTGTACTTTATTTCTTCTAGATAAACTCAAAATATTCTTTATTCAAGTAGGCTTAAAAAGCAATTTTTGATCGTCAGTAGTCTGTCCGTTAATAAAAAATCTAACACCGCTTCAGAAAGTTGAATCCGCTGAAAAGAAACCGTCAAGAAACTCAACGGTTACTCTTTTAAAGGTTCTGTGTACAACTGGAATGAAATCCAAACATTTCTATCACTTAAATAATCTTTAACACTAAAATATGCCTTTTGTAAAAGTATGTTTTTGATATACTTCTTAAAATTATACGAAGGTAAATCTAAAACTGATTGCGGTATCTTATTAAAAAAAAACAGACAGACAAATGATTTCTGCACCTTTTTCACTCTAAGCCATGGAATTACAAGTTTATATATATTTCTGAAAGAAGCTATAACAGGAAATTCAGTAGTTTTAGCTAAGCTCTAAAATGACGAGGCCGATATTGATGAGACTTTCATTACATGATAATTAGTTTATTGCACATATTAGACATAGAATTTAATTTATTATTGGACTGGAATAATTTATAGAATGGGCCTTAGGACATACATATTTTTAACACTAAATTTTAATTATTTTCTCCCAATTATACTAATATAACTGCCTCATTGGTCTAGTGGTTAGCATGTTCGACTACAGACATGAGGTCCTGGGTTCGAGTCCCGAGTCGGGCCAATTCGAAATCGATATTGAGTTTTCTATTAAGATTTTCTCAATATTTTCCCGAAGTTGGGAAGTTGGCGGTGTGACCCACCCCCGTGCCTCGGAGAGCACGTTATGCCGTCGGTCCTGCGCCTGATCTCTCTCCAGTAGTGTCGGATTCCCGTCATATCGGACTATGAGAGTGAAGGAATAGAGAGTGCACTTGTGTACTACGCCTGCCAATTCGCAGTGTAGCAGCGTAGTGGGTCTATGCTCTAAAAACCCTCGCTCCTCGGAGTGAGGAGGCCTGTGCCCAGCAGTGGGACGTCAAAGGGCTGCTACTTACTTTTTTTTTTTAGTCAACTAATAAATGAACACTTCAATAACCACAGTTTTGCTTTTATTAACATTCAAAAACAATTTATGTCGAATAATAATCTGTTAGACAAATGATTTTAAAAGACGATAGAGTGCATTGTGTTGTTTAAAAATCAGTACACGTATCCGAAAAACGTACCGGTTTTATACATTTCGTATAAATCGCCCATTTGAATACGAAATGCCTGCATTCACTATGAACATTTAAACGTATGACTATAAATTATGTTAAATAATACACCGGACGTGTATACCTCATAAAAAACTTAAAATTCAAACTCTAACCGATCTGTGCGTTATAAAGAACCTCACTTTTTGTGTCAAGTTGTCAACAAAAACCGTGAGAGGCATCAAATGCCATTGGCCTACAATGTAAACCTGAGTTTACACCGCGACGGTGTTAAGAACATTCCTTTCTTTACTTTTATATTGTTAACTTATAATAATATTATACAAATCAAATCAAAAATTCTTTATAAACGCGGGCGTTTACTATTTAATAGTTTTAATATATTATTTCTAATATCAAGTAATTATACATTACGAGTATTCATTCGCTACCTTTCTACGAAGAGCCCACAACTTAACAGAGTATATAATGCGAAAATGATAGATAAGAAATTTTTTATCTGTATATATGTATAAATCAACTGCTGTTTCTTTGTCGCTAAAATCGAGAACGGCTGGACTGATTTCATTAATTTTGCTTTTGATTTATTTATGTAAGTCTAAGGAAGGTTTAAAGTGTGAGTAGATATGAAAAAAGTGCTTGCAATATCGCAAAAACAATTTCGCATACCCTTAGGAACTACTCCTACCTATCAAACATTTTAAATTCTCGTCGTTTAGAAATCAATCAAATTTAAATGTCGTTCAGGAATCAAAGGTGTTGAAAAGAATACTTTTCTTTCATTTTTTGTCATTTGTTTCTGACATTTGACACTGACAGCCAGCAATTTCTGATCGCAACTGCAATATTTTAGAGTCTTTTGATTATGAATCATATTTGTTCTGGTTAAGTTTTCACCACATTTTTTACAAGTTCAAGTAAAAATTTTCTGGACTAGTCAATCGCTTTTTTATTTAATGATTCTGTAATAATATGGTATTAACTTGGATGGACAGGGAGACGTTTAAAAAACATTTTCTTTTATACCTAAAATTACATTGTTGGGGAAAGAAATCTCAGCCAATTATAGTATACTAGCAGTTACAAACAGTTCTATTTATGTAGCTCAAAATCCCGTGGAAAATAACAAGGAATCCATTTTTAGTGAACATCTCTCTCATGAAGAGAATGTGAATGATGTTTTTGAAGTCCATCAACTGCAGTCATCTAAACTTTTGATATTAGAAATTGCAAAACTCGAATTATTTAATTGTGTGAAGGCACTCACGCAGGTCAACTTTTAACTATAATTTATTCATAAAACTGATTTTGAAACGCTGCATACAAACAAGAAATATTGCGGGTAATTAATATGCAATATTGTATATGACGTGAATAATATATGCTAGTTTACGAACTAAGTTTGATTTGATTAAAAATAAATCAAACTGACACAGTAAATAAAACAAGTAGTAAAGACTGCAAGGATCACATTTGTTCAACTGAATGAGTCAAAATAAAATAAAAATTAATGCTACATTGTAGAGACTTAGAATGCCGACAATGATTAATGACATATATAAATCATTACTTCATTGGATGTTGAATGTATATTGCAAATTTTATCATTTTTTAAATATATTTGCAATGGAAAAGAATATCACCACAAATAATACTTAAAAAGGACACTAAATATACATTTACTACTCATTTCAAACAGTTTGATTAGAAAATGTTACAATATTTTAAAATAGATTTGCAACTCTATGGTGCGAAATACTCTATAATGTAAATCATAGACAATAGATGCGTGACTTGTGAGGTGACATCAGAGGGAAACGCTGGTTTTTCATTATCACATATTATGAATCATAATAAATATATTATACAACATACAGAAATATTACAATGTATTTATAAAATGTTAGATTTGAAGCTCGGACAACAAAATTCAAGTATAAAAACTAGATAATGATAAAGAAATGGCAATGTTCCACTAATATTTACACAGATATTATTTATTTATTCAAAATGTCGTGTAAAATTTAGATATAGACACCAGCGACTGTTAAAATATTTTGGATTAGAGAAGGAAAACACGAACAGTAAGATAATATAAAAATGTATAAAAAGGGGATTTATATATTCATAACTATTTTTATTATAGTAAATACTTTAGAATTTCTAGACACAGATAGATTTAGACACTATAATAAAACGGCCCCAAAATCGCTTGAACCTCTCTACGTATCTAATTAGTAAGCCATCAGTTATCCTAAAACCTTTTTTATTCACGAGGGTTTATATATTGTTCTAAATATATCCAACCTTTTGGTGGAAAGGTCAGGTTTTGTAGGATTATTGAACCCTCTAATGATCTCATACAAGAATGAGTAACAATCCACTAGGTTTAAATGGATTAAATGACAAATCTCACATTTTCTACTGAAATGATGTCTTTATCGACGTGAATAAAGACATTTTCCCAGTTATTAAAAGAAGTATAGGGGTTTACACCCACTAAAATCCCCTCACCACCAGCTTCTCTCACCTGGTACCCAAAAGAGTTGTCCCTTCACCAATTTACCATTCGATACATCTTTCCGATCTTTGATTATGGAAATAGTATCCGTCTCTCTTTTCAAAAGACATATAAAGTTAATAAATTTGAGATGTTTAATCAGTGTGAACTTATGTTTACCATTTAAAAAAAACAAGAAGCCGCTTAATGTACTGCTCATTTGATTTCCTGTCAAATTAGACCTCTTCCGGAACGGTTTTTATTAACGCGCAAGAATTGTTCTGATTTATGTGTCTTAATTATAATTATGATAAGGTTTCGAGGCTTCCCTTTCCTAGAAAGTATTTTTCTACAAAAAATCTCGGTTAAGTTTTGTTTTTTGGCACACTCATTCCGATAACGAAGAGAGAAGTTAACGCTTAAATATTGACCTGCAACTCGTTTGACTGGTAGAGCTCGTAAAGTATGCCAATAGGATCACCTCAGATTTGGTGGTACACAAATTCTACTTTCACCACTAATGAGTGATAAACATAAACAATAAAACAGGTACTTACAGTAATAGAAAGCAAATCCGAATTACTAAACACAAATAATGAACGTTAGATCACGACTCAACGGTCACTACACCACGGTTTAATGAAAACTAATTAATATTTATAACACAGTATGTAACTATATAACACAGAGTCACAGGATTGCAGACACAAAATAATATAAATTAGTTTATAAGTTTAAATTGGATACGATTTGTTTTTGTGAACGTTATTTTCAAATGCTTCACGCGAAATGTCGTTGTAAAATGGCGCGTGCGCTCTCCGCGGCTATCGAACTCGCTCTGTCGGTCTGTAAACTGTGAAGTCTGTGGACTCCGCATTTCTAGTTATTTAAATATGTAGGCTGTAACGTGCATCTGTTTATAAACTACTCTATGCACAAATAAATCAAATCAAAAATTCTTTATTCAAATTGTCTTTTCGAATTTCGAATTGTCGTAGCATTTTTTAAATTATTATTCCCAACTAGCTGACTTGGTAAATTATGTACAGCCTCAGAATTAATAAATAAAAAAGCTGAAAGATAATTGCAAAATGTTTCAATTTTAGTAAGAATTGTAATCAAAACTTATATGTGCATTTACGACTCATAAATTACGTTATTCGTGTCTATGTATATAAATTTGTTGTGTATAAAACTTCTTTTTTTTTATTCTTTTGTTTTTAAGGGGCTTTTGTATTATTAATAATACACGCCAGCCCCATAATTACGTTCGGGGGCAGCTAGGGGGTGCAAACAACTACNTTTTTAAGGGGCTTTTGTATTATTAATAATACACGCCAGCCCCATCGTAAACTTCTAAACTAACACACAATAATTTAACAATAAAAATAAATATAATTACAAAAAAAAAAGACTTACATTCTTTGAGAGAATCATTAACAAATTTATATAACTTAAAAGCCAAATAACTCAAAGGTTTACTTAAGATTGAATTAAAAACACCAATATTTCTAAAATAAAACTTCTTAAAAGTGTTAAAAATCGCTAGATAAATTTAAGTAGGTTAAAAGTTTAATAGTCTTTTGGTGAATTTTATACAATTATATAAAATAAAATTAATATAATACATATTTTTAACGCTACCGTCTTAGACTGTACCACCACTTACTAAAAAGTGACATTAGTTTCTCAGTAATCTGACGGTACTGAAAAACATAAGAGTTGGTTTAACTATTACTATATTAGCGATACTATATTATACTCTATCATCACTTACTATAAAGTGAGACTACAGTCTATTAACTGCCTCATTGGTCTAGTAGTTAGCATGTTCGACTACAGACATGAGGTCCTGGATTCGGGCCAATTCAAAAATCAATATTAAGTTTCCTATTTGAGATTTTCTCAATATTTGCCCGAAGTTGGGAAGTTGACGGTGTGATCCACCCGTGCCTCGGAGAGCACGTTAAACCGTCGGTCCTGCGCCTGACCTCTCTCCGGTCGTGTCGGATTCCCGTCACATTGGACTATGAGAGTGAAGGAATAGAGAGTCTACTTCTGTACTATGCCTGCCAATCCGCAGTGGAGCAGCGTGGTGGGTCTATGCTCTAAAAACCCTCGCTCCTCGGAGTGAGTAGCCTGTGCCCAGTAGTGGGACTAATAGGCTGCTACTTACTTACTTACAGTCTATCACTAACCTGCCAGTATTAAATGACCATTTTAAGGTAATATACCTCCACCAGGTTATTGGTACTATCTTAGACGGTATCACCATTTACTATTAAGTGAAACTACAGTCTATCACTAATCTGACGGTATTAAAAAAGCGATACTATGTTAGACTGTATCATCACTTACTATAAAGTGAGATTACAGTCTTTTACTAACCTTTCGGCAAAAAAACCGTAAGAGGTAATTTACCTTTTAGCTGGTTAGAGTGATACCATCTTAGACTATGTCCTCACTTACTATAGAGTGAGATTACAGTTTTTTAAACAGAGACAATTCTTAGTTAAAAATCGCGACCTTTATTTATTTATTTTACATAAATTTATATAATACACACAGGAAATACAAAAAATTAAACTATGAGCCTATACAAATTTTGTATAAACGGCGGTCTTATCGCTTGGGAAGCGATTTCTTCCAGGCAACGGTTAATAATAGTATCATTAATTGAGGGTAGGCGATGAAGCAGGATGGAGAGTCGTGGCCTCCTTTTGCAAAAATGTTATCGCGCTAAAGGAGGCACTTGAGAGGGAGCGGGAGGTTGCTCCTGATGCCCCTATACGTCGCCGAAGGTTGGGCTGCAGAAGGCGTGCCAGAATTTGTGCGCCTCGTCCCATAGCCTTAAATCCTGGTTCTGCTACATCCGGGACACCATAATGGCTTGCGCAAGCGAACCGCTGGTGTCCGTCTTTAGGATGACGTGGAACCGCTGGGTTTTAGTGGGTATTCTGTCTCAACAATGATTCCCACACTCCCGACTCTTTAGTCGGGGTGCGTAAAAGCCTTTCACAAGGAAAAAAAAGGCGATGAAATACCGTAAACTGTACATCCAGATTCCCGCCAAAATCCGTAAAATATTGTTCATTGTCAATGTCAAATATCAAAAAAAAATCTTTGAAATTTAATTAAATTTCGGAACGACAGGATGAACGTTTGACATTCATAAGCAAAAAATGAAAAAAAAACTGAACTTTGAAATTCCACTTCAGAAAGACTTCAATTTAATTGAAAACCTCGCTGTCGACTATTTGCTTTACTAGCAGAAGCCTCGGGTTTGATCCACGGTAGGACGAATTTAGGAAATTGCATTTTCTAATTCATCTGAGTCTGGTTTGTTGGAAGGCTTCAGCCTTGTGTTCCGGTACGATGCTGTGTAGAAACCAGAACAGAAATTACATCTTACCACATTAACGTTTGCAATCTCGGATTACGATAACATTTAATGTATTCAGTAAAAAATTTCAAGTAATGAAGCATTTTATTGCCTTCTAGAAGACCGCACGTAAAAGGATATTACAATAGAATGATGTGGTATAAAAGAAGATGTAGTGGCTAAAATTGAGAAAGGTATGCTTAGATGGTTTAGGCATGTAGAGAGAATGAATGAAAGGAGACTGACAAAAAGGATTTATGGATCAAGAGAGAATGGGAAAGTTGGACAAAGGCGAATAATCGTGGACCAAATCCAGGACATTTTAAATAAGGGCCAGGTCAAGAGTACTTTAAACCGACGAACTTGTATGAAAGGTTTAATGAGAATGAAAGAAGCGAAGGAGATATGCAAGAATTGTGGCAAGTGATAGGACGTGGTCTTTGCCTAACCCTAAGGGAATGTATCACAAAAGTTATAATATGATACACAACTCAGATGACATAAACAAAGCTCCACAGAGATATCAGAATTGTGATCTCGACATCGTCTTTTGTCGTAAGCCGACAAAGGTAGTTAATCTAAAAATGGTCAAATAATGGCAACATATGCTCCTTTTTAAATAAAAATAAACATAATGTTTACCAGCTGTTTATAAACAACCTCACCACCCATGACAATTTGTTGACCAAGTGACGTTACATATACAAATGTAAAGCTTCCTAAAGATATTTATTAGAATAGAATAGATTGCAAATTGCAAACGTCAAATGTAAATTTCGAGAAATAGGTCAACCACCGAATCCAACTCGGTTGGGCAGCGTTCGGGAAGTTCTGGAAAACGTATTCGTCCAATATCCCTCAGTGCCTGAAGACCAAAGTCTTCGAACAGTGCGTGTTGCCAGTGATGACATACGGTTCTGAGACGTGGTCGCTGACTATGGGCCTCATGCGGAAGCTGAGAGTCACTCAGCGTGCGATGGAGAGGGCTATGCTCGGAGTTTCTCAACGTAATCGAATCAGAAATCAAGAGATCCGTAATAGAACCCGAGTCACCGACATAGTCCTACGAATCGCAAACCTGAAGTGGCAATGGCGGGGCATATAGTCCGAAGGGCCGATAGACGTTGGGCGCAGACGGCGCAGTGTAGGCAGACCCCCCACAAGGTGGACCGATGATATAAAGAGGGTCGCCGGTAGCCGCTGGAGTCAGGCGGCGCTAGATCGGGCCTTGTGGAGGTCATTACGTGAGACCTATGTCCAGCAGTGGACGTCAATCGGTTGAAGCGACGACGACGACGAAATGTACCTCTGACTTTTATTGGACTATAAATATAACGGTGTTACACTAATACATCTAAAAGATCTAACATATTGTGAATTATTGAGTCATATAGTGGCAACACTTAAAAATACTAAAAACACTGTGTAATATTACAAAATGTTATGCAATACGAGGTAAGTTTAACGAGCAAAATAATTGTGTCACGTGCCCCGTGATGCGGTTGTTTTAGGAGTAATAGTGCTAAATTGTATAAATTCAATTTCCTATATTGCATGTTGTGTATATTTTAATAATGAAGAAAATAAAAGTTGTTAGTTAATGTGAGTTGGTGTTTTTATAATACGTTGGTGTAAAAGAATTATTTTCATGAGACTTTCTTTGCGTCTTGTTCTGAGAAGAACCCACAACAAACTCATTCGGATATATTATTTTAAAATCCTAATTAAAATGTTTTATGTTACAATATAGTTTGTATAAACTATCTGAGGAATTATTCACTTCCAAGCTTTTATATCGCCTTAGTGATTCTTTGATTTAAAATATAATTCTAAATTAGTTTTTTTAAAGAAATTGAATTTAATAAGTTACGTTCTAGAAAGTCTTCTGCTAAAAACGTACTAAGTATATTTAATGCATTAATTAATTTATTTTTTATTTTTATCTTAACGTGATCGCACATCATAATATTATATAAGGTGAAATCACGTTCTTTCATTAAATTTATAAATATTTTAATGAAATATAATTAATTTCATATTGAACTGTTATTATATTCACTGCTCTAAGTCTGTCTTTTAGGGGGTCTCTTTTGGACCTACATTATATATGTTGTATAAAATACATACATACTTGCATATCTCCTTCGCTACTAAGCGGTTTAGAGTACTCTTGACTTGGCCCTTAATTAAAATGTCCTGGATTTGGTCCAGGAACGTTCGCCTTGGTCTTCCCCTTCCAACTTTCGCATTCACTCTTGACTCTTAAATCCTTTTGGACTATCTCCTTTCATTCACTCTCTCTACTTGCCCAACCATCTAAGCATACTTTTCTCAATTTTAGTCACTACGTCTTCTTTTATACCACAAGGTTCTCTTATCACACCATTTCTTACTCTGTCGCTCAGTTTCAATCCACACATACTTCTCAACGCTCTCATCTCTACCACATTTATTTTACTTTTGTAATTCTCCTGCCATACCCAACTTTCACTACCATACACAAGTGTTGGCTACAACACTCCTGCATACACAGCCAGTCTGGCCCTTTAAGACACCATCTGGCTATTCATAAAGGCGCGCAGGGCACCATTTACCATATTCCCTGCATTCACTTTCCTTTCAATATCACTTTCACATGTTCCAGCTTTTGTAAATTTAGATAGATTAGAGTATACAAATTCTCTCACCTTTTCCACTTGTTCCCCATCTATCAAAATATTTCCATTCAACATAGATTCATCTCTTTCAAAAAGCATAACTTTCGTTTTGTTTACATTCACTTTCATTCCTTTCCCTTTCAAAGCTTTATTCATAATATTTACCATCTCCAGAAGCTCATTAACGGATGACGCAAGTATTACTTCTATAAATTATATATATATTGGTATATATTTCCCTGTACACATTGCATTTAATTTAAATGTAAGCTAATTTAAACAGCATTTATGATTTGTAAATACAAAATTAAAATAATTACAGCTTTAAACATAATTCTAAGTGTATGGAATGTCAAAACACTGCTGAGAGGACAAGTGGTATGCTCTAACCGTGTGAAATAACCGCGGGGTACAATTTAAGGAGCATCCGTTGGAAGCGGGCTATGTTATTTGGTACAATTATTATAACCCAGACTTACAGCTTCTTTTTAGAAACTTTCATTAATAAAAAACATACCAAAGCATAAAATATTTAAGCAAAAATTTTCCTGTGTGCCCAATTTACCATGGATATTCTGAAATTATACCACAATAATTCTCGTGTTGTTTATGGCGAAATGCTGAGAATTTTCACTGATTTCAACTAGATTACGATTCCCGATTGAGCTAATTTACGAAATTCCATTTTCTAATTTGTCAAAAAAATAACAGAAATAGATAATTTTAATACTAGAAATAAAAACAAACTTGCAATCCCATATTCTAGAGTGAAGAATGTTAGATACCGCAATCGGTTATAGATTTACCACAGCATAGTTTTAAGAAATATGTCAAAAACATCCTTTTACAAAAGGCATATTATAATGTTGAAGGTTATTTAAACGATAGAAATGTTTGGACTTGATTTCAGTTGCTCACAGAAGCAATATATTACACATTGTAACATACAAAACTATCTTTAAAAGAGTAACCGTTGAGTCTCTTACCGGTTTGTTCTCAGCGGACTCAACATTCCGAGCCGGTGGTAGATTTATAACCAATGAATAGACTACTGATGATTCGAAAGTGCTTTTTGAGCCTACTTGAATAAAGAATATTTTGATTTGATTTGTCTGAATCTGGACTGGAAGGTACCTGTGTAGTAACCATATAAGGTTTTTTTTAAATCTTTATTTATTGTAAAGGAGTTTTGTCACTTAGTGACCATGTCACTCCCGTAAATCAATATACAAATACTTATAACTAACACAATCGTACTCAACTAATATAATTCACATAGCTGTGCACACAGCACTCTAGCCTTCTCTGACGAAGGAGAGGCCAAGATGCTGTTACACAAGCCTACATCAAAATTAACAGTAAGGTATTTACCTCGTTCTTCCGCATTACGCTCACATTCCATCAAAACATGTTGTACATCATCAATAACTCCACAACTTGAACAATATGGGGAGTTCGATATTCCGATTAGGTATGTAAATTTGTTTGATGGAATGTGACCGGATCTACACCTTAAAATTGCTACAATATACTTCCTATTTAGATTTTTCTCTTCGAACCAGGGGTAACGATGAGGTTGTCCTATAGTCTTGTACCAAATACCTTTCATCACTGAACGTTCGTCGAAATATTCACGCCACCTTTGTAGACACCGGCCCTCAAGGTGGCCTAATAATTCGATACGTAAAGGAAGACACTCATAAGGAGCACCCTCAGTAATAGCTTCACGTGCAGCACGATCCGCCTCTTCATTACCTTTGATTCCTGTATGACTTGGAATCCATTGTATAATAACATTATTATTAGCCATACGTAACCTACAGATAGCATCTACAATTAACATAGCTACAGGGATGCCTCGAGAAGTCGAGGGAATCTGAGCTAAGTGTTGGATGCTGGTTTTTGAGTCCGTAAATACTACAAAGTTTGTGCTCTCAATGTTACTTAAATAATGAAGTGTTTCAGCAATGGCTATAAGTTCACAATGCATTATGGAAATATTAGAAGTTATTTTGAATATGGTTAATTATGTCTTACCAGGATAGCGCGCTTCCATTTTAGACTGTGTCTTCATTCAACATCAGGTGATATGAGTTAAGCGCTTACCTGTCAGCAATGTAAAAATATATATAACATACATTTGACAGGCTGCGAACTAATCTGATGATAAATGATAGTAGGGTAAGCTGGTAAGAGTTAAATTACCTATTTTGGTTCCTATATGACATGTAAATGATGCCTTTTGCGGGACGTCTTTAAGATAATGATGAGCAATGACCAAAACCACACAGTGAGAAAATACAGTTTTCTGAATTACTAAATTACGGTATCTTACAAAAAACTGCATTGTAAGACTACATGATTAAGAATTACATGAAAAGTATAGTTAAAAAATAATTTAACTAGACTCCTGTTAACATAAAACCAAACTTCAAGTGTGACAAGTTAAAATAAGTAAAATAACATTTAAGGCTTTGCGAAGATTTCCCTGAATCCTATATCATGGGAAGCCTTGCGTATGGGGTACTGTTACTTCATACTTGGTGTTGAATGTCATATTATGTCTGTCCCACATTGATTTAATAAAAGTTAAGGCAATTAGCAGCCTATTAACGTCCCACTGTTTGCCACAAGCCTCCTTACTCTTAGGCAGTTTGAGGAGAGAGGGTTTTACAGCATAGAACCACTACGCTGTTCTGCTGCGAGTTGGCAACCTAAACGTACCCCAAACATACTCCCGGGTTTCGCAGTTTCCATAGGGTATTTTCCTTCGCCATAAAACACAATAATGAATTGAAAAGAACTATCAAGACGGTCGTGCCTTCTCTGACACGCCTTAATGACTACCTGGACAAGTTGCTTTCGACTCTCTTTACCCTCGGCCTCTTTTTTGGAAGCGTGAGTCTCGTTATCTTCATTATTTGGTGGGACCAACGGGTAGGTAATTGACCCTTTTCGTCTCTTTCCTTCAACCCTTCCTAGCACAACCAGTTCCAGCAGGCGATATGACCAAATGGACTACTCATTGATAGCAGGTGGTGGATAGCTTTGTCTATAGTATTCGCAGCATTTTCCTCTAACACCACATCTCAAAAGCCTCTATTTATCAAGCATATACATTTCTTTTCATAAAGAGAAACATAATGATACCAGTATATGACCCAAGACTTCTAGGCCATCATGGCTATCACTAATTTAATACGTATCTATATATATAAGAGAAATCTAGGTATCTATTGACTCATCATGATATCTCTGGAACCATAAGGCGTAGAGACTTGAAATTTGGTAGAAATATTCCTTTTGCCAAGTAGAGGTCGGCTAATAACGGATTTTACGAAATTGCACTCGCAAGGAGGGTTGCGGGGATGTTAACTATTGACTCATCACGATATCTCTGGAACCATAAGGCATAGAGACTTGAAATTTGGTAGAAATATTCCTTTTGCCGAGTATTCTAATTGTTAATTGGAAAAAAATTGCCTAAATTAATGAAAATGCTACCCAGAAAATATTCCACGCAGACGAAGTCCCGGGTTCAGCTAGTATATTATATTTAAAACATCTATACAAATTATTTTATGGCCTCGCTTGTGCTGTGGTTCTAGTATTGGATTTGCTAGCAGAGGTCTCAGCTTCGATCCCTGGTAGGGCGAGTTTAGGTAATTGCATTTTCTGTTTTATCTGAGTTTGGATTGGACCGAGGCTAGTTACCATTCTAGCAGCAAAGACGTAACACTAATCAAGGGTTTATGTTCCGGTACGATGCTGTGTATCTACCAAAAGACGTAAATTAACTTTTACCAAGTTTGCACGCTTGCATTTTAGACTGTATCATGTCTTACCATCAAGTGAGATCACAGTCAAACGCTATCCTGTCAGCAATAAAAAAAACACGGGTAATAAGCAGTAAAGTAAGTAGTAGTCCATTAACGTCCCATTGCTGGGCACAGGCCTCCTCTCTCATAGGAGAGAGGGTTGTTAGAGCATAGTCCCACCACGCTGCTCCACTATGGATTGGCAGGCGTAGTACACAAGTGCACTCTCATAGTCTGATGCGACGGGATCCGACACGACCGGTGATAGATCAGGCGCAGGACCGACGGCTTAACGTGCTCTCCGAGGCACGGGGGTGGATCACACCGCCGACTTCCCAATTTCGGGCAAATATTGACAAAATCTTAATAGAAAACTCAATATTGATTTTTGAATTGGTCCGACCCGGGACTCAAACCCAGGACCTCACGTCTGTAGTCGAACAGGCTAACTAGACCAGTGAGGCAGTCATTAATAAGCAGTGTATAAATAAAACTAGGTATTTCTCATATGAAGCAGCCTTTATAATACTTAGAACCAGGTTAGAGGTTCTTCGAAGTCATAACAGGTTCTACATGTTTATGGAGTAGTGAAGTTAGATGCAACATATAAATAACGTAGGCTTTAGGTGCACTTAAAACTGCCTGTCTATTTATCAAATAATAACTTCTAGCTGTGACTTCAGAATTGACACGTAAAAAATATATAATACAAAATATTAGCGTCACTTGTACGACCCGTGAGGATAACAGTTGTAAAGCTAATTTATTAATTAATTACAATCCTTTATATTAGGCCATGATTATTTATACTAAATCAAATATATTCTTTAGCTTTAATTGTATTCATTTTCTTCTCTCAACCTCCAAAAATAAAACCATGTATATTATGTATATAGGTATTCTTATGTTATTATATTTTAATAATAAATGATTTCAAGAAAAAAAAATGTGCCTTTCGAAGCTCCTGACAGAAGTGTTAAACTAATCTAAGTTAAATTAAGTATATAATATTGAAATTGTTGAGCCTATTTTATTAATTAATGTGTCAGTTTTTATTATATGTATGTATATTATATTTATATATTGTATTATATACGTATTCTATTTATTATTAGTATGTATGACCTCTTTACGCACCACCTATCTACTTTTACACAATTTCCTTCTCCTTAAGGTTGTCTGGAAGAAATCGCTGTTTAGCGATAAGACCGCCTTTTGTACATTTGCTGTTAACTTAAACCATATTGTGTAACGCTGTTTCTTTTTAAGGTGTACAATAAAGAGTATATTATTATTATTAATTGCTTAATATGCTCACTTCCCGGCATTGATATCGTCAACCACTGTGTTTACTTAGGTTCCAAAATCTGCAATGATGGTAAATGTGCCCCTGAGATCAAAATGCGAATTGGGATGGCAAAAGATGCTATGACCCGTTTAAACAACATCTGGAAGAAAGGAGGAATTGGTATCAAAACCAAGATCTGGTTGAGCCGAGCCCTGATGTTCCCTATCTTCCTGTATGGAGTGGAAACGTGGACCATCCCCGCCAGAGAGAGGCAAAGAATTGATGCATTCGAGGTGCTGGCGATGAATGTTAAGAATACCTTGTAGAGGCGGCGAAAGTTTAGAAAAACTTTTTGTGGTTGGGAACAGGGAAGGCAAACGATCACGCGGCCGTTTACCATCAAGATGGACAGACCAATTAATTAATTCGTCGTCCTCCAAATTTTACACGGTGGTAAGAGAGGCGCTGGACAGAAACCACTGGACAAAAGTCATCCGCTCCAGATGCTACGCTGATACTGACCACGATCCTCACACATGAGAGACTGACTAAGAGAGAGAATATGCTCACTGTCAACAGTATATGTCTGTCGCTAAACACTGAATAGAGAGTGGGAAACATCAGACTGAATAAGGGTTGGCGCTGTTAGCGCTGAGTTAGAGTGAGAGAGATGGAGCCTGCCTACCGCTGCCGTATGTGTGAGAGAAAGGGAAGACTGGCGCCATAACGCGTTACGTTACAAAGCCGTTTTTCCATTTTTTTGGGTTTTATCAAGAACCATTTCCCAATAAAGAAAAAAATAATGAGTAATCTGACCGATGTAAATCGGCGCGGCCGTTTTTTGCGTCGATTGCCCCGCGAGTCGAATGACGCTAAAGTGGCTCCTGGGAATTAAACGTTCAGGAAATACCACCAAATGTTATGATTTTTTATGTTTGCTAATAGTTAAACTATACAATGTTATCTTTTGTTTATTAAATTAAGACTTTGGTGTAGCGTCATGTTGCGCTAAACTTTGAGATCACGTATATAATGAAAAACACTATTAATCACTAATAAACCTTCGTCACGACACATGCACCGTTAAAAAGAAAGAGATGATTATATTTATGACTGCCCGAGTTGAGGCAGAATTAACATCCCATGTCAACCAGTAGTTGACGCGATCAAACGGGATGAATTATCACGTCGATAATAATAAATTTTATTGATGAATAAAACTTTGACTCACCTGTTTATTGGACGCTGCTCGCGCCGCTTCTCTCTTCAGCTGTATTATCACCCGCTCCTTCGATTTGATTTCCTCCAGCTGTCAAGAAATATAAAAATATAGAAATATAGAAATATAAAATTCACAATTCAATCCACGTTCAGGTAACTTAATTAATTTAGCCAAAATATACGTTGAATTATTTGACATATTTCAAAAATAGTAACAATTGATAAGACTAAATTATAAACAATATTAATATAATAAATTAGGTTCACATATTACATGTTATAAAGTACTCTCATGTGTTAAAATCTGTCTATCCAACTGCAACGTGGAGTGCGACAGAGAGATGTTACCTCCCCGAAGCTCTTCAGCGGCGCTGGAAGACCTTTTTAAGCTTTTGGAGTGGAACGGGCTGGGCATCAACATCAACGGCCAGTACATTACTCATCTACAGTTTGCCGACGAGGTAGTCATTATGGCAGAGACTCTCGAAGATCTCAATACAATGCTCGATGACCTCAGCAGAGTTTCTCAACAGGTGGGCCTGAAAATGAACATGGATAAGACGAAAATTATGTCTAATATCCATGTACCGCCTCACCCAGTCATCGTTGAGAACTCAGCTCTCGAAATTGTTGACGAGTACACATACCTGGGACATATAGTCCAGCTAGGTAGATCCAATTTCGAGAAGGAGGTCAACCGCCGAATCCAACTCGGTTGGGCTGCGTTCGGGAAGTTACGCCAGATATTTTCGTCTGATAACCCTCAGTGCCTGAAGACCAAAGTCTTCGAACAGTGCGTGTTGCCAGTGATGACCTACGGTTCTGAGACATGGTCGCTGACTATGGGCCTCATGCGGAAGCTCAGAGTCACTCAGCGTGCGATGGAGAGGGCTATGCTCGGAGTTTCTCAAAGTAATCGAATCAGAAATGAATAGATCCGTAATAGAACCCGAGTCACCGACACAGAGCTACGAATCGCGAACCTGAAGTGGCAATGGGCGGGACAGATAGTCGAAAGGACCGATGGATGTTGAGGGCCGAAGGTACTGGAGTGGCGACCCCGCACTGTAGGCATACCCCCCACAAGGTGGACCGATGATATAAAGAGGGTCGCCGGTAGCCGCTGGAGCCAGGCGGCGCAAGAACGAGCCTTGTGGACGTCATTATGTGAGACCTATGTGCAGCAGTGGACGTCCATCGGTTGAAGCGTGTGTTGTAAAAGCCTCTGGAGACTGTAAGAGATCTCTTTTAAGAGAGAGAGAGAGTCCTTTGTACAACTAATATCTTTGAACAATTTTTTTTTGTTTTGGTTAATAAATGGGTGTGATGGAGTATATGTGACAGCAATGATTTCCTAAGTTTGGTGAGACAATATATCAATTTATAAATATATTTGGTAAGGAATTTGGATTGTTTATACGTTAGAAATGCTTTTCGAACAGATTTGCAAAAGGAGGCAATTGCTCTCCAGCCTGCCTCGTTAGCAAATATTGCATAAGCTATGCTCGCTAACGAGAGGTTCCCTCCGATCTACGACCGGATTCTGGGAATCTCTGAGATCCCCAGGTAGAACACTCTGCCACCAGGAAATATACAGGTATTTACCAAAACAGCCATGTCTGGTCTACACCACACCAACAATTTCACAACTTCGGGCAAATCTCGAGAATTTCTTTATAGAAAACTTGATATCAATTTTGAAACCTACCGACCCACGTCTCGAACCCAGGACCTTAGGTCTTTAACCGAACATGCTGACCGCTAGACCAATGAGGAAGTCTTATTAGTAATTCTAAATAAACGAAGTCACTAATACTGTCTATTATATACATATATAACATCAGTTGTAGACTTTTCGTCAATTTTTAAAAGATATTAGTACAAAATTGACGCCAGAAATAATAAATTATTATAACTAGCATTGAACTAACTTTTGATAGTAAAACAATACGAGGAAAATCCACTGTTTACTTCATTAAAATTATCAGTGTACTTCTGCAGCTTTTCAACGGCCGAATTTAATTAGTATTGGGAATAAATGATAACGTGGTTTTCAAATGGGGTACGCTAAATAAACCTTAATTATTTGAACGATAATTAACACGAGTGTGATAAGAGAACGTTGTGGTATAAAAGAAGACGTAGTGACTAAAATTGAAAAAGGTATGCTTAGATGGTTTGGGCATGTAGAGAGAATGAATGAAAGGAGACTGACAAAAAGGATTTATGAGTCAAGAGTGAATGCGAAAGTTGGAAGGGGAAGACCAAGGCGAACGTTCCTGGACCAAATCCAGGACATTTTAAATAACGGCCAGGTCAAGAGTACTCTAAACCGACGAACTTGTATGAAAGGTTTAATGAGAATGAAAGAAGCGAAGGAGATATGCAAGGATCGTGGCAAGTGGAAGGATGTTGTCTCTGCCTACCCCTATGGGAATGAGGCGTGATGCTATGTATGTTTGTATTAACACGAGAAGTTATGTAGCGACACCCAATTGAAGTAAAGTTTTTATCATAACATATATAAATATTAAGAGGAAATATACCAATAAATATACAATAACTAGCTGACTAAATCAATAAATAAAAAACCTGAATAATTATTGCATAAATATTTTAACTTTCGTAGTACAAACGGAAAATGTTGCAGTTGCGATCGGAAATTATTGGTTGTCAATGTCAACTGTCAAAACATACGGGAAAAAAAAAACAAAAGAACACTTTGAAACATAATTTGATTTCTGAACGACGGGACGTACCTTAAACGTTTAATATTCAATACCAAAAAAAATATTGACTCTTAAATTGATTAATTAATTTTTTTTTGTACACCGAAATGTTACGGAAAAAAAAACAATATACAGCTAATACAGAGTATGAGAGGCGGTCTTATCGCTTGGTAGCAATCTCTAACAGACAACATTTGGTGTAGGATTAGTTGTAGCAGATAATGTAAATTTATTTCTGAACGACATATAAATTTCTAAACTACGTGATGAACGTCAAATGCGTGACAGTTAGGAATAGTTTCTAAGGGAAAGCGAAATTGTTGCTTTTATTATATTTCAAGCAATTTTTTACATATTTACTCAACTTTTAAACCTTCCCTGGACTTCCACAAATTCTTCAAAAGCAAATTTAGCCAAATTAGTGCAGCCGTTCTCGAATTTTATCAATTCTGACGAACAGCAACTAATTTTTATGTATATAGACAACTTGAGGCTATCCGACTCGTGCATAGCCTAGATGAAGCCAATCCCACTAATAACAGGCCAAAAAGCTACCATGTTCCTCTTAGATACCAGTATATGTAGCAGTCTGACTGCCTCAATGATCTAGTGGTTAGCATGTTCGACTACAGACACGAGGTCCTGGGTTCGAGTTCCGGGTCGGGCCAATTATTAAATATAGAGTTTTCTATTTAGATTTTCTCAATATTTGCCCGAAATTGGAAAGTTGGCGGTGTCATCCACCCCCGTGCCTCGGAGAGCACGTTAAGGCGTCGGTCCTGCGCCTGATCTCTCTCCGGTCGTGTCGGATTCGCGTCACATCGGACTAAGAGCGTGAAGGAATAGAGAGTGTACTGTGTACTATGCCTGCCAATCCGCTGTGGAGCGCGTGGTGGGTCTATGCTCTAAAAACCCTCTCTCATATGAGTGAGTAGGCCTGTGCACAACAGTGGGACGTTAATGGGCTGCTACTGTACTGTGCTAGAATGTAGGATAGAATTTTTATGAAATAATAACACAACGCCAACACAACGCAATAATAATTTCAAAACCTAGTAAAATCCCATTACCTTACACTGTCCTCTAAATGAAAACGACGACTTCATTAGTATAATATTATTAGTATATTAACTGGTTTATATTTTTTTATAATATATATGTAGTTTATGTATCGTTATAAATTTATAGTATATATGTAGTATATGATAGTAAAATAGGAATGAGCTGTGGTCAACGTTATCTACGTATGGGGTGAGCAGTTGTCTGATCCAAGCATTGAAGTCTCTCTATGAGGGTTCTAGTGCCTGTGTCAGAATAAACGGAGCGTACACGGAGTGGTTTCCTGTCGAAAGAGGTGTTCGACAGGGATGTGTTGCGTCACCATGGCTGTTCAACCTTTTCATGGATAAATGTTTGACAGATTTAAAAGAAAGTATGTATGGGTTAAGAATGAATGAATTACTCATCAAATGTTTACTCTACGCTGATGATCAAGTAATACTTGCGTCATCCGCTAACGAGCTTCAGGAGATGCTAAATATTATGAATGAAGCTTTGAAAGGGAAAGGAATGAAAGTGAATGTAAACAAAACGAAAGTTATGCTTTTTGAACGAGATGAATCTATGATGAATGGCAATATTTTGATAGATGGGGAACAAGTGGAAGAGGTGAAAGAATTTGTATACTTGGGATCTAAATTTACAAAAGATGGAACATGTGAAAGTGATATCGAAAGGAGAGTGAATGCAGGGAATATGGTAAATGGTGCTCTGCATGCTTTTATGAATAGCCAGATGGTGTCTCAAAGGGCTAGACTGGCAGTGCATGCTGGAGTGTTGGTGCCAACACTTATGTATGGTAGTGAAAGTTGGGTATGGCAGAAGAATCACAAAAGTAAAATAAATGCGGTAGAGATGAGAGCGTTGAGAAGCATGAGTGGATTAAAACTGAGTGACAGAGTGAGAAATAGTGTGATAAGAGAACGTTGTGGTATAAAAGAAGACGTAGTGACTAAAATTGAGAAAGGTATGCTTAGATGGTTTGGGCATGTGGAGAGAATGAATGAAAGGAGACTGACAAAAAGGATTTATGAGTCAAGAGTGAATGCGAAAGTTGGAAGGGGAAGACCAAGGCGAATGTTCCTGGACCAAATCCAGGACATTTTAAATAAGGGCTAGGTCAAGTGTAGTCTAAACCGACGAACTTGTATGAAAGGTTTAATGAGAATGAAAGAAGCGAAGGATATATACAAGGATCGTGGCAAATGGAAGGATGTTGTCTCTGCCTACCCCTATGGGAATGAGGCGTGATGCTATGTATGTATGTATGTATGATAGTAAAAATGTTTACGTACATCGCCTACCTTTCCGTTTACTGTCTTTCTTTGCTCTTGGGGTTGTCTGGAAGAGATCGCTATAAGCGATAAGACCGCCTTTTGTCAAGCTGCTTCTTAGTATAAGTATTATTTAAGTTCTTATGAAACAGTGGTGTACAATAAAGCGAATAAATAAACGCCTACAACAAAGAAAAAGCTTTAGCAGTCCTAAATGAAATTGCTATTATTCTATTTACAGGCGTTCTATTCATCGTATGCAAACATTAATGAAGATAATTTGAAATTGATTTGCATTAATGTTTATTAATAACACCGGCAAACAAAAAAAATGTAAAATACATTTGACCGGACCGACTTAAGAGTACGTATTTTAACCTGAACACCCTTGAAATCTCGAGAATCAATTAAATAAACTTGAGCTGATTCAAAATCTATCCATCCGGTTCATATTTGGTTTTCGAAAATATGACCACGTATCACATTTTCGTAAAAAGCTCAAGTGGTTACCTATACGTCTTCGCCGGAAACTAAATATAATTTCTGTCTTACACTGTGTACTATTTAATCCTAGGGCAGCCCTTTACTTAAAAGAAAATTTTGAATATCATCAGCCGCATTTGAGATCTATTTGACCATCCCTCACTTAGAGAGAGAGAGAGTCACTCAGCGTGCGATGGAGAGGGCTATGCTCGGAGTTCCTCTACGCGATCAAATCAGAAATGAGGAGATCCATAGCAGAACCAAAGTCACCGACATACCGACGTGTGGACCGAGGACAGGTGGACCGACGACATAAAGAGGGTTGCCGGTAACCGCTGGAGCCAGGCGGCGCAAGACCGAGGCTTGTGGACATCATTAACTGAGACTTATGTCCAGCAGTGGACGTACATCGGTTGAAACGACGATGACGACGAGACAACAAAAATTTATGGCCATTCTTTTGCCGTTCGTGCGATTAACTTGTGGAACGATTTGTCGCGAACAATAAGAGAAGCAAAATCCTTGACAATTTTTAAGAGATAGGATAAGATATGTTTTTATATGTGTATATATTTACATCCTTATATGTATGTATTTGTTCGCGACTTTTCACCTCAAATTAGAATAATAGCATATTTCTGTTTAATTTAAAGTTAATATTGTTGTTGTGTCTTCTCGGTGTTCAGAAGACGGGGCGCAGTTATTCAGGCGCTGATTGCAAGAGTAGCCAAAGAAAACTGCTGTTTGTTCGTAAAGATGTATTTCGCGATGCCAAGATGAAGGTTTCGTATATGAGCGTACGTTGCTAAAGAAAGATATTTTAAAAAGTGTCACAACAATTGTTTTAAAATCATTTTCGTTTCGTAATATATTTTGTTTAACTTAGAGTCCCTATATAGATGTTAATAGATTCGTATATACAAAAATTTTGTTGACTATAGCGTGTATATATTTGTATGATTGTCATATCCGAGAATATAGTTATTTGTTTCATTAATGTAATCCCTGTGATAGGTAAATAATGGAATGCCAATCATAGGATGTACTTAATTGCGAATAAAATACCAGCCGATGTCGTTTACTTGTCACAGTAGTGCACGTTTGTCAGTCGCAGACTTCGTATAATAGATAGCCAATTTGGTAAACACGTTCCTGCTGAACAACAGTTCGAATCGCGATACATAATCCTCGTCTGGTGACAAGTAGACAGCGGAGCGTTGGGGTGAAGAATCTGGTGGCATTTTCATTTATCCTAAACCGGCAAATCCTCACAAGAGTGAGCTGCCGAAGGGGCTCACAGTTCCTAGCTATTATTGTTTGTATATGTGTAAACTGTTATTGGGAATATTTATCATTGGAACACTTTATGACGTAAAACTTTATTGTATATATCATGAAAATTGTAATGATAAAAATATATTGATATTATTGCACGCCATTGTATGGCCATATATTGCGCTTGTGTACTGTTAACTTAACAACCTATTTACCAACAGTACTGCAATAAATGATTTGATTTGATTTGGACATTAAAATCAGAGTAAATTAATAGTGTTTGATTGCATCAATATTACCCACCAAAGCCCACAGTATGGAGATTGAATTATGGATGCCACTAACGATGATGTCGCCGGAGAACCCTACGCCCCTATGCTTTATGTTCCTTCTCTCTTATTTTCCGACATATATTATTTCTATTATCAAAATATTGAAATCGCTTTTTTTTATATTTAATATGAGGTCAAGATTTTCAAAATGAATACATAATGATAAAAATATATTGATATTATTACACGCCATTGTATGGCCACTTATTGCGTGTGTGAACTGTTAATGTAACAACCTATTTACCAACAGTACTGCAATAAATGATTTGATTTGATTTGGACATTAAAATAAGAGTAAATTAATAGTGTTTGATTGCATCAATATTACCCACCAATGCCCACAGTATGGAGATTGAATTATGGATGCCACTAACGATGATGTCGGCGGAGAACCCTACGCCTGCTTTATGTTCCTTCTCTCTTATTTTCCGACATATATTATTTCTATTATCAAAACATTGAAATCGCTTTTTTTGTATTTAATATAAGTTCAAGATTTTCAAAATGAATACAAAAACTATTTACTTTGTATTATATCTCAATCATGATCTCTAACTTCGAAGTTTTAGTTAAACTATTAGCTGTGTATATACAGCCTACCTAATCCAGCAAATCATTAATCCATATTCAGAAGTTAACCTGATAAACTTTAAAATCTAGTTTATATTACGATTAAAAACTATAAAGTGTTATATTTATAAGCCTGTCTCACCATATTGGGTGCTATAAAATCTGTTCATTAACCAGTAGGCGGTAAATGATTTAGATTCTAGGCATAAAACTGTCTACCTTGATACTAACTAACGCCTGCAATTTCCATTACAACAAAGTACTAACGATTATTAAAATTAGATTTAATTACAATAGTTGAAACATAGCCTTTTAATTTTTTATGCTTTGTAATCTATGAGTATAATAATCGTTGATTGTTATTAAATAAAGTAAAAGTAAGTAGCAGCCCATTAACGTCCCACTGCTGGGCACAGGTCTCCTCACTCCGAGGAGCGATGGGTTTTTAGCATAAACCCACCACACGCTGCTCCACTGTGGATTGGCAGGCATAGTACACAAGTGCACTCTATATTCCTTCACTCTCATAGTCCGATGTGACGGGAATCCGACACGACCGGAGAGCTCAGGCGCAGGACCGACGGCTTAACGTGCTCTCTGAGGCACGGGGGTGTATCTTACCGCCACCTTCCCAACTTCGGGCAAATATTGAGAAAATTGATTTTTGCATTGGCCCGACCTCGAGCCCAGGATCTCATGTCTGTAGTCGAACATGCTAACCGCTAGACCAATGTAGCAGTTGATGGTTATTAACTTCAAATAAATATGAATTGTAATATTCCTCAAAGATCAGCTCTTGACTGTAACCTGATAGTAAGTGATGATACAGTCTAAAGATAATCTGGTAATAGGAAATTTATCTCTAATGGTTTCTACACAGCATCGTACCAGAACAGAAATCTCTTTGTTTGTTGATGCGTTTTTGCTGGTAGGGTCATAACTAGCTAAAGCCGAAGCCTCCCATTAACATTTCCTAAATTCACCGACCGGGGCTCGAACCCGGGACGTCTTTTAGTTACCACCTTACCAGCAAAGACGTACCAACAACGTACGTTTGCGTGCCGGTATAATGCTGTGTAGAAACCATAAAAGGTAAATTACCTCTTATCAGATTACCGCGATTCCATGTTAGACCTTATATCACTTATTAAGGAAATTGCAGGATTAAACTGGCTGTATTTCATCAGGGATAGTCCTCATCCAAGATAACTAACACAGTAAATTTTCCAAACGGAATATCAATATTTCTTCGCACTCATGCACTCCAGTGCTACATTTGACCCATAGATCTATAGGGATTTAAAGCTTAGAAGATCAAAGAAGACAGTGAAAAACGTATAGAAGATTACGAAATTTAGACAGAAGTTGGATGGAAGAAAGTTAGACTCAAATGGCCAGTAATGCGAGTCGGTCAAAACTGCAAGCCATGCAGACCATCAAAAGTTGCCCAACTTGGTTATGTTTTTAGACACGACAGATATGATCTGCTGCAGTTTTTTGTGTTGGGATAAATTGCCGGGAAACATGGCATTGGAGTTTAATTCGTCGTAACGTGGTATTCGAAAATGGATTGGTTTTTTTTTTCGCTGGGAAATGCTTTTTAACACTCTGGCTTCATCAGAATACTTTCTAAAACGAAGCCGATTTACCTGTACGGTGAGGATCAAGTGTTCACTGAAGCAAGATTCAAGAAACGTTCGGAGAAAATGGGCAAAACTGTGCATTCTAGCAACCTCTCTCTCCCTTTCTCTCTCCAATGCCACCTTCTGCAAGATGACGGTCTTATAGAAGGAAAACACACCTGGTTACCCATCGAACGTGGCGCCCATTATCGGCAACGAGAGATCACTCCCAACCAGCGACGCCATGTGATGTCATAACCAACAATCTGGTACAGGTACTTTCCAAAGCAACCACACCCGGTCAGCTCCTGCACCTACCTGTACGACAACAAACCGTTGCCCTCTGAAAAGCCGTCTCTGCAAATTTGATAGGTGCAACATTAGCCGCACCAGCAACAGGAGACTCGTGGAATGGACTGATGTAACAAATGTCGTCAAACTATTTCACCTCGCCAGAGATCAAAATAGGTTCTGACAGGTGGCGTCCTATCTCCAGTAATTGGAAAGAAAGAAGAACACAGTAAAGCAAAAAATAAAAGGATTTTTCTTTATTTGTGTATTAGACAATGTATAAGTAAATCAAAGATAAAATATAATAGTGCAACTGACCAATTTGTGACATTGTGCACGTGCGTCTCTCCGCGCGGCGTGCTCCAAGGCGTTGTGCTTGGCCACTTGCGCGCGCAACTCCGCCGCGCGGGCGCACTCCGCCGCCTGCGCAACCTGCAACACCACAACATAACTATTAAACGTCAAAATATACTCCATCGTACCATCAAAATATACAGTTGCTGCTTTCAGTCTGCAATCTGGACATGTTCCATTAAGAAAATTTGCATATTTAATGAAAAAAGTAGAATCTTCAAATTGTTTGGTGTGTAGTAAACCGGAAGAAGTGCAACATTTCTTAATGGAATGTGTTCAGATCAGCAGTATGAGAGATCAAGCTTCGTCACCACTTAATATATAGGATATTGGTTTTATAAATAGCATTCTGGCTGAACCAAATTCTGGGGCAGCTAAAATTATATTTAAGTTTTATATATCTTGTGTTGAATTTATTATTAGATGGGGAACAAGTGGAAGAGGTGAAAGAATTTGTATACTTGGGATCTAAATTTACAAAGGATGGAACATGTAAAAGTGATAGTGAAACGAGAGTGAATGCAGGGAATATGGTAAATGGTGCCCTGCGCGCCTTTATGAATAGCCAGGTGGTATCTTAAATGGCCAGACTGGCTGTGCATGCAGGAGTGTTGGTGCCAACACTTGTGTATGGTAGTGAATGTTGGGTATGGCAGAAGAATCACATAAGTAAAATAAATGCGGTAGAGATGAGAGCGTTGAGAAGTGGATTAAAACTGAGTGACGGAGTAAAAAATAATGTGATAAGAGAACGTCAATTTACTATCGCATAATTAATTAAGTAGCATATTTAGTTTTAAAGAATATATATGGATATCTTCTGATTAGTAATTAAGTAGAAGGAACAATAAAGCTGACATTTATGTAGACAACAGCCCTCACACTAAATAAAGATTTAAAAGAAAAAGTCAAAATATTGTGCCTTTGTCAAATACAAAATTGAAGCAAGCATTTACAGTACTTTCGCATCATCAAATATTGTTTTTTCCACATGTTATTTCCAATGTACGATTGATGATATTAAAGAACGGCTTAAAATCTATGAGTGTTCCTCCGCGCCTCGATCATACCTAGGACCTACAACAAACTCAGTCAAGTAAAGTAAGTAAGTAGCAGCCTATTAACGTCCCACTACTGGGCACAGGCCTCCTCGCTCCGAAGAGCGAGGGTTTTTAGAGCATAGACCCACCACGCTGCTCCACTGCGGATTGGCAGGCATAGTACACAAGTGCACTCTCTATTCATTCACTCTCATAGTCCGATGTGACGGGAATCCGACACGACCGAAGAGAGATCAGTCAAGTATCTTGTCTTTTTACCATCCTCATTACAATATTATGTTTAGATTGGAGCAATTCATTCAGTCCGTATTTGAATTTACTTGGCGGCAAGTCTAGAAGGTCTTTTTGGCATTATGTTATAGAAACGTTTAACCTTAAATGGTAAATGTTAATGTACGTGACACTGGCGAAGTAAATTGTGCCAGACGCAAAGGAAAAAGCCATAACTCCAAACAATAATAATGTGTCAATATTTATGTGGACGTACAAGTTTTCTAATAAAGATACGCACTGAACTGTCATTATTTAAATTGCTATAAATTATTCTCTTAGCGACTTTTGGACTCATATTATAAATAGCACGAAAACCCCTTTTTTGCTCAGTATCTTTCTATATAATAGTTTTGTAAGTGTGATCGTTTGTCTATTTCGCATTGACGGCATCTATGGTGTGCTAGTTATGTATTCACGATAATTTTATGTAATTCAATTTTGTAATTTGATACATTCCGTCAGAAATGTACATTTACGCCGAGGATAGAGTATCAGTACAATTACGTGAACGAGGCAGCAATACCGTATTTCTTTACCTAATTCATGTTAGGAAACTTAGCAAATATATATAAAATGAGAAAACATAATATAATAAATATCTACGCAAACATATTCGAGTTTTCCCATATGTATAGATAACTAATTTTTCCGAATTCGTCCTCCACTTGATTTAGTGTGTAATTACGTTGATTTTACAACAGCATTTGAGTCACGCGAAGGATAATAACACGAGGCAAAAAGAAAGCACATTTAAGTAAGTGGCTTTGCATATGACCACAGTAAACAAAAAAGAATGTGTTTGATTTCAATACGAGAGATAGAAAGCAACTAATATGCGTATATATGTATGTAGATTAAACAGAATTAAAAATCATTTACCGTGCAAGATAACACAAGCATATTGGACATCCCTTTCCACTAAAGTGAGGTATTGTTATCCCGTATTATTTTAATATGTTAGGCCTTCATGTATAATTAATATGAACTACTAGTACAAAAACATTTCATGCTTCCAAAAATCAGTAAAACAGTTTTCACCAAAAGTGAACTTCATGTTTAGTCAAAATTGACAAAAAACCCAGAATGTCAACCTTTTACGTATAATCTTACTCGTGGAAAATCAAATGTGTGGTGAAGATTTACATGATGCTATTAAACAAGGACAGTTTAGCTAGTCTCTTGCAAATATAATTAATGCTTTTACCACAATTGTCAAGTAAAGATAAGCTATGCTATAAATCCTGACAACCAAGCTATAACTTTTTTTATATTTCACGATAACGACTAATCACTTGGATAATATTGGAACATGCTATTGCGGACATAATTAAACGATGCCAATATTTTGTTTGCGCTGTAATTGACGGCTTTTATACACACTTTATCCCCTCTGACATACCGCTAATGATGCCCTTACCACACGTTTATACCACTTTGACCTTAAACCCAGCAGTCTGTCCATAGCTGTGATTACTGAACACACGCGATACAAAATGCTAAAACTCTTTATAACATTTACTCTCGTCAACTTATCATTGTGTCTAAGTACATCGAGTGTTCTCTACAAAGAAGTATTTACATATCACGATGAGACTTACACAAAAGCAGAATTTGCATACGAGGTTGTGTTAAAAATCTTCAACGCCTTTCAGCAATGGTTTTTCACCATCACATTCTGCGAATTTACATATTTTGAAAACAGGATCTTAAAATATACCGAGACCTTCGGCTATGGATATCCAGTTATGCTTTTGAATAAATGCCAAGATCCAAATAGTACTAAAGTTAAGCCCAGACTAACTAGGCATGGACGCACTGCTTACATCGTTACGTCAAACAAACTGACAATTGAAGACAGTGAGTACGCGATCGACGCTTTGACAAAAACGGGAGTCTTTAAACCGAGATCTGCAGTTATCTTCGTCATCAATATACCCGTTGAAGTAGATAGTTATTTTTACTATTCAATGATGAACCACTTCGAACTATTATGGAGCCGTAGAATATCCAACTCTATAATTGTTCTATGGTCCGGCAGTCTAAAAATGTACTCATACAATCCTTTTTATAAACAAATAAAAGATGTCACGAATGTTCGAGATATAACGAGCTTTCTTCATCAACAATATGACAACCTTAATGGATACGAGCTAAGATTAAGCGTTTTTCGAAAAATTTATACTTCCGATGCAACTGGACCAGTTTATTGCAACTCTAGATTAGCGAAAACAATTATGGAAGAAATGAATGCCACTTGCAAACCACTTGCACCGAGAGATGGTAGTACAGTAGGAGATTTATTAGATAATGGCACTGCTACAGGAGTTACAGCTGATTTGCTTGATGGATATACAGATTTGGAATTAAATTCACGAATTCTGAAAAATTCCTATTATGGTTACATCGATACAACTTATCCCCTGGTTCAAGACAATTTATGTTTTCTAATAAAGAAATCTAAGCCCCAATCAGCGTTTACGACAACTTTACAATTGATAACAGAGAGTATGTTACTACTATTCATTTTCAATGTTTTGATACTTATAGCTGCTAGTATTACAACTCGAAAAGTGGAAAAAACTATTTGGAAGATTCGCGATAAGCAAACCACTTCTGATGTAGTGGTTGACCTAATAAAATGTTTTTTGAGACAAACAGTAGACATCAAATTTACTGGAATTATTTTTAGATGCGTAGTTTTGGCAACCATGATGTATTCGTTGGTGGTGAACTGTGCCATTGATGTAAGTTGTTTTCCCTTGTTTATTTTAGATTTCTAACATTGAGTAAACAATATAGTTTTGCATTGTTTTTTCTTCCAGGGTATCATTACTTCAGCTGTATCATATCCAAGATATAAACCTGATGCAGATACACTAACGGAATTGCTGGAAGCAAATGTAACGTTTGCTGTGCACAACCGTCATTTAAAGATTTTCAAGAAGAGTTTAAACGGTGAATATTATGATAAAGTTTTAAAGAGGACTGTAACATTCAGCGATAAGAATATAAAAGAAGCAATTGATAAGAGGCAGTTTCAATACGCAATTCTGTTAAGAAAAACAGATGCCCAATATATTAGTCGTAAGCCGACAAATATGGAAAATGATCGACCAATTTTTCACACAGCCACGGAATGTCCAGTGCCTTGTTCAATTGTATATGGACTACGTTACGGAAGTCCATATCTTCCGAAATTGGATAATCTACTGAGTCATTTAAACCAAGCTGGAATTTTAGAACACTGGACCCAATCTGATGAATATACCCTATATCAGAATCATAACAAAGTCCTATATGCCGGGAATAGTAAAGGGCGAATATCTCTAAGCGCTGAGAATCTTAAAGAAGTTTTCATTGTATGGTTTATTGGAATATTTTTCAGCTGTGTAATGTTTATTATAGAATTGTTTACAAAAATATCAAAAAAGGAAAACTGTACCATAAATATGTAGTATATTGATTGATTAATAATTCAACAACAATAAATTACTGGCCATCGGTTAAATTGTATGATTTTCAGATTTGAAAATGCTATACTCATTACAATTGAAAGTAACCTTAACAATTTTGATCTCATTAGACTTGCACGTAGCAATAATAATAGGGTTTTCTATAATCTAAATTCTATAATAAAATAAAAAATAGATACACACCTTGAGTTTCTCTTGAATTCCCTTATTTGCTGCTTTTAAAGACTGTATCTCTGTCGTTAACTTCTTGAGCTCTACCGTTCTATTGTTTCCCGGTGGCTCCTCCACTTTCTCTGGTTTAACTACAGTTCTCAACTGTTTTTCTAATTGTTCCTCTTTCTTTTTGCATTCAGTCTTTAAATTTCTTATCGTGCTCTCATGTCGGGCCTTAAGCGCTCTAACCTCGCTCCGCTCGATGTCGAGCGACTTCTTCAAGGTTGCGTTATCAAGCCGCAACCGTTCGACGAGGCCTTTCAATTTGTTGAGGAAAGCTTCGTCGACCGTGCGCTTGTGCTCTTCTGATGCTGCAGCGGATATTTGGCTGGAGGTCGATGTGTCGGTGGACGCCATTTTGTGACGTCTCCGACTCGTAATGTTCGGGATGTCTCGATCGCCCGCGGTCTATAGCCTGGTTAGCGTAGTCGTTCGACTGTGGTTTCGTTTCGGTTGCACCTCTGGCTCTGTAAAAATTATAATTGATATATTAATTTTACATAAACTATACTGAACTTTAAGCTTTTTGCCTGGCCAGAGGCCAAGGAGGGCCTGTAGACAAGACGATATTCTAAGTACGCTAATGCCAGTAGAACACTTAAAAATAGATAGTTAGATAGAATACCCCTTATTGTACACCACAAAAGCGGAACAAGTAACACATAAGCAAAACAGAATAGTACAAATAGGTGACTTTATCGATTATTAGCGATTTCTACCAGGCAACCTAACGGTTAGAGATTGTGTGAGGTAAATAAGGTAGGTTGTGTCCCTTACTTATAAATACATACAAATATACCTACCTCATTGGTCTAGTGATTAGCATGTTCGACTACAGCGTGAGGTCCTGGGTTCGAGTCCCGGGTCGGGCCAGTTCGAAATCGATATTGAGTTTTTTATTAAGATTTTCTCAACATTTGCCCGAAGTTGAGAAATATTTGGCGTTGTGATCCACCCCCGTGCCTCGCAGAGCACGTTAAGCCGTCGTTCTGCGCCTCATCTCTCTCTCCGGTCGTGTCAGATTGCCGTCACATCGGACTATGAGAGTGAAGAAATAGAGAGTACACATGTGTACTATGCCTGCCAATCCGCAATGGAGCAGCGTGGTGGGTCTATGCTCTAAAAACCCTCTCTCATATGAGCAAGGAGAACTGTGCTCAGCAGTGGAAAGTGAATAGGCTGCTACTTACTTTTTTTTACATTTTAAATATTCCTACATACTAAGCGCTTAATTAAATATTATAAATAGATACATAATAACATACCTATACATTAATAATATGTACTTGATAAATTAGAACTAAGAACAAATAGATCAAATTGATGTCGTCATTAGGAACATAAAGAGAGATAATAATTCTTGACCTGTTTCTTGAACAAATCAAATGATTTAGCTTCTCAAAATGTATGGGATTGACGGATCATATCGATATGTCACGTGTGCTAGTCGTTTGATGTAGCGTTATCGCACTTAGAATGTCATCTTGGCTAGGGAGGCTTATAAAATTTAAAATAAATTGCACTAAATTACGTTTCCGTAAACATGGCTTCTGAGACTTTTGCTGATTATCCAGCAGTTTCTTTAACTGGATCCTAATCAATTTTATAAATGTGTTAATGTCTTGACATCAAACAAATGAATATGTGAGCTAAGTAATATTTTCTATAGCGCTTAAATATATTTTACATCGCTTAACATTTGTAATTCACCAAGGATTCTACGTATTGATAGTTAGCAATAAGTTGTGTAAGAATTTACTATTAAATTAAAAATTAGTTCTAAAGCTATCGAAGAAATAACTTGGGTAAAACAGGCAATGACGTGTTCGTTCTAGTTATATTAATAACGCGCCCTTACCGTGGCTTTCCACACCCTTCAATTTGGCCCACCAACTCCCTAATGGATTCTTGGGGCGTTATATTAAAACTTTATTAATTGGGGATACCACAAATGTGCCATATTTCATAAACATCGATAGAATTCTTATAACGATCGTTACGTAGAAACCATTCAAAAAAGTATATTTGGTTTATACTTTATTATATTATTACTTGTGACCTTATCTTCTAAAAGTTAGAGCTCGTAAACAATTACATCGAAAGAATTGCCATAGCTGATCACCAAAGCCTTCGCCATCACGTGAATCCTGGAACTGCTAAGCTTCTGGATATAAAGAGTAATAAAGAGTATCCTATCTATCTATCTAAGTTCTTCACGTTCAATTATAAATAACTCATATATAAGTCAGAGAATAAGAGAGAACGGAGAAGCATAAAGCACAGGGGCGTAGGGTTCTTCGACGACATCGTCATTAATGGGATCCATTATTTAATTTCTTATTCTGTGGGCGTTCGTGGGTAATGTTGGTGCAATCAAACACTTTATTAATTAACTCGGATTATAATGTTCAATCACTTAATGTTCCCGATATCAATTTACACAAACTAACAATAATAGCTAGGAACGCGGCAGTTTCAATAGTCGACCACTCCGGCCGACCGCCACTCGAGAACTGCCGAGAGACGGGCCGGACTGACATTTATAAACTCTACCCCCACGCCGATAAACAGATGGCGCCAGCGTTCCGCAGACAGTTACACACACGGACCAGCGATGCACAGACTTGCACTCCGACATATATTTTATATGATGTAAATTAGTGGAAACCGCGTGAAGACCTGTTCAGTTGTTTTCTTTCGCTTATTGTAAACAGACAGAAAGGCAAAGATTAAGATAAACTACCAAATGACCAACCTAAGGTAGCAATACGAGTATTGCTGCCTTGGGTAGCTATTTATGTCAGAGCGTGATACTTCTCAGATCAGTGTTAGCTAAATTGCAAACTGTAATCATTAAATGTAGTTGGACCTTTTTAAACACTGTAACTCGCCTACAAATATGCCCGTATAACTGCAAAGGTAGAGTCACAAATGAGTCTCAATATCATTCGTCGAGGGGCAAAGGACGAGGCAATTGTGCCAATTAAAGGGGAATTGTACACGACCTGGATCACAATGGCGGCTCCATTCAATGTACCGTAGCGAAATTGCATTTGTATGATTATTAAGGATGGATTGGACTTGAATATTTTAAGGAAACCTCCCCCCTTTCACTTCAAACCTAATTAAAAGATGTTGATAGTGTTGTATTCTAATTAACATTAAATATCACAGCAGGAAATGTTACAAAAACTATAATATTTCCTTTATGACTATAATGATTCATTCATTGATAATCTCCCAATAGTTCTCAGTTTCTCCGACGAATAAAGCATAAAGTATTGAACGTAAATGATTAACAGGCGAAAAAATAAGTATTCGTAAAGGAGTTTGATAAAATCTAGATATAGAGTTATGCACCGAGTTTATTTCACTGGCAGAATCCAACCGACAAAGTCATTCTTTATCTAACATGTCAATTGAATTACGGTTGGAGATGATGGATATGTAGCTACAAAACCAAACAGCATCTCCCGATTTTGTTAGCATTCATTATTTTTAATTTCCTCCCTGTGGATAAGATTTTAAAGCCGTATCCATGTCAAAAATCATCTAAGAGTATAGAAAAAAGGGAATGGTCGTCATGAGGACACCCTGAACTTCCCTTCAATATACACAAGGTATTTTTGTATTATTTTTGTGGTACACCAAGGCTGTGACAAATAGAAAGAATGAGGTGTGCTTGTGTTAAGGACACGAACGTTTGTTGTACGCGAATACGTCTCGTAAAAAGGGGCTTCCCCCACCCCTGCGCGCGGTGTGTTACAGTCCTTATCAAGCGTAACAAATTCTTTGATCCTTTAGTTATCCAGTGGTGTAATTTGATTTCAGATGAAGGTGATAGATATGTAGCTGTAACGCCAAACTGTATCCCCCGATTTCGTTATCAATCATTTTTTTGAATAGCCTCCCTACTATTACCAACTAATCCCCTCGACATTAAAGCTGTTTATATTAAGATGACTATCTATTTCAATATAATCATGTAAAAATGATGTTTCCAATCTCGAACATTCATATAATAGTGTTTTCACACATTTCGTTGCAATATTAAATCCACTATGCACCATATCATACTCTCGAAATATCCATGACTCTAACAATATTATGAATCATATCTGAGATTATCGTCACATTTTACAAGTATAATTTTGGCTTAAGAGAGACAAGGTAACGTATTAGAGACCAATCCACGTTTTAACGTCAAATTTTTTTTAACGTCAGGAAATCCTCGTGGATACCTGCAACATCATGGGGAAACGTTGCAAGTTATGCCGGACTTTTACCGGCTAAAACCTGACGGCGTTCCTCCCTATGTTCGCTGGCGAAAACGGTATACTTCTGCACTACAAGGCTGCCCCGATAAACCTCCTCCGCTCGGATGGCATGCCCTGACGTGTCATCTGTCTTCCCTCCCTCTCAGGCGACAAGCCTCGCACCTATTGCCCACGAGCTAACCCTAAGGGGCAGACGTCGATCATGGGCCGCCCGTCTGCGCCCCGGCCTCCTCCTACGCATGGCGGAAGCGTCTCCATTCATCTCTCGGAAACGTTCCGCCGCCTCCTTCTGCGACATGACATTTTCACAGAGGGAGACCATCGCCTCCCAACAGACTTCCCTACCTACCATGGCGTTAATCACAGCGGGCAGAGAAAGGTCGTTTCTGACCACTGACTCGAGAGCCCACCACGAACACGCAGCGAGTGTGAGTTCAGCAGTCTTCCACCGCGCCACACTCGCGCCACCCTACACAGGTACTTCCCGAAGCAACCGTGCCCTGAGAGGATCTGTATGAGGTGAAAGGACAACACCCCATGAGATCTCATATTCTACTTCGTGCTAATCTTGGTTTTCATTAAAAAAACATACTTCTAGAAGCCATCATTTTATGTTTATATTTATACTATGGGTTTTTAACGATGGGAAATGAATTTATGCATGGGATTTGGTGAGGGGGAGACAATACCCACTAAAACCCAGCGGAACCCTTTTGATCCATTAGTGGAGCGCTCCTAGATTCCTCTCTGCTGTCCCGGATGAACCCGACCGAGTATTCACGAAGGGGGCATGATAGGTACTACAGTAGTACAGTAGTTATTTATTTTGGTTGCAGTGCACCATGTTATTCACAAGTCCTTCCACTGCCATCAGATCAGTATCTAAGCGAGTGACACCGCATGGCATTGGTAGAAAATAAGTAACTATTAAAAATTCTTTGTACAAGTAGATTTTATAGCACTTTTGAATAGTCAAATAAGGGTTGAACGTGCTACGATGAATATAATTGATAATTAATTCATAAATTAAAGACACTATGTCCTAATCAGGACATTACATCTAGGTCAGTGAAATTTATGAATACCCACGCTTTTTTAAATGATCCTGCAAATTATAAGCAGTATTAAAGAATTTGAAGTTAAAAAGTGACATCTCAAGAACGTCTTCTGGGAGTTTGTTATAGAAACGTATACTATACAAAAGATACCGAAAATAGTCTCAGGACAGTCCATTGTATTTATTTCTGTACGTGCTTTCATAGCAGCAGGAAAGGCTATTAAAGTGCCACTATTAGTTTCTATTTGCAGACGGTTACCTTTTTTACGTTAATCTTGTGTCAATTCTTAACACTTATTAAGGACTTGTTTCATTGGGGCTAAGTCTAATATTAATTATACACCTGAGATCTATTTACGTTTCTGTGGAAACTTCGACATAGAACATAGTTTGTTCTCTACACAAATACACGAGACTCCTTGTGAATCGATCTATTTTATTTTGTAATGCACAGATCATGTGTACTAAAGGACAAAAGCGACGTGGCGACGTTTAGACAGGGCATATAGATCCATCACATTAATAAAATTGGAGTATCTCTTTATAAATTCAAATTGACACCTCTAAGCTATATCCATATGAAACTATACATAAAGAAAGAAATATTTCATAAAGTCATCAAAATCGGTCCAGCCGTATGAGATTACGGCATTGTGTTATAATATAATATGTGCTTTAGACCACATCACCGAAGCAAAACGTAATTATCTCTTTCAAGTTCCGTCAGCCTCGTCCGATCACACTTTACGTAACGCTCTCTTCACACATACTCCTCAAGCCAGGCTTTACTCCGATACTAATTACTGGGAAATTTCGAGTTAATAAGGTAACAACTTTAGTCATATCATGTTAAAAGAAACAATTTGTGTATACGAGGTTTATTCAAATGGAAAGATAAATTTTGAATTTTTTTGAAAAGTATTTATTCATTTTGTCCCCTTCAAAAGAAACCCCCCCCCCCCCCTGAGATATAATGCACTTTCCAATCCTCGACACACTTCTGAAATGCGCTTTTCAGTACAGCCAACCTCATCCTTCGATTCTGGCTTTATCTCATCAATTGTGGCAAAACGCTTTCCTTTCATTAGTCACTTCAGTAGTGTCTTCGTAGTGCTGGTCGTCATCCGAGACACGCCGGCATCAACGACATCATCAGAAGGACCCTTGTCACCATTAACGTGCCGGCTATTCTCGAGCCGAATGGAATTGCACGTGATGATGGTAAGAGACCTGATGGTATGTCGTTGATGCCTTGGAAAAAAGGAAGGTCGTTGGTGTGGGATGCTACATGTGTTGATACGCTTGCACCATCTCACATTGACGCTACCTCCAAATCAGCGGGAGCGGCGGCGTCATTAGCTGAAAACGCCAAGAGGCGCAAATATGAGAGCCTTGCTTTAGAATACATATTTGTGCCTTTTGGCGTGGAGACATTGGGACCGTGGGGTCCTGAGGCTAAAAGCTTTTTGAAAGAAATTTCATCTCATTTAGTTGATGTCACCCGTGACCCTAAGGCCGGGTGGTACTTCGGACAGCGTATAAGTATCGCTGTCCAAAGAGGTAGCGCTGCCAGCCTTATGGGTACCCATCCATTTGCTTCTGATGGCGTATTTTAATTACTTTTATTTTTTCTGTATTAATGTTAAGGTTCGATATAATGTTATCATGGTTAATTGTATATTTAAGTTATGTAATAATTTATTAAACTATAAATCCCAAATATTGAAATCTCAAATGACCATTTATAAATTGGCAATATTGGAAATTGTTAATTAAAATTTTGTTTTTGAATTTAAAATTTAGAAAAGAGAATTTATGAAAGTAATGAGGTGTGAGCTGGTGCATTATTATGATGCAGAATCCATGCTATGCTTTCCACAATTCTGTCCATTTGAGTCGTACTGCTTCACGCAAACGTGTCATAATTTCCTTGTAGTATTCCTTATTAACCGTACGACCTGTCACTTTTTCAATTTTTTTTTTTCACTTGTAGAGGTGGACGCTACTCCAGGACGCTCATCGTCATCAAGATCTTCTCAGCCTTCTATAAAGCGCTTGTACATAGCATCACACCTCATTCCTATGGGGGGGAGATCACGTCCTTCAACTTGCATATCTCCTACGCTTCTTTCATTCTCATTAAACCTGTCATACAAGTTCGTAGGTATAGAGTTCTCTTGCTATGGACCTTATTTCAAATGTCCTTGTCTTCCCCTTCCAACTTTCCCATTCACTGTTCACTGACTCATAAATCCTTTTAACAGTTTCCTTTCTTTCATTCTCTATACGTGCCCTAACCACCTAAGTAAACCTTTCTCAATTTTAGTCACTACATGTTCTTTTCAACACTACAACGTTCTCTTATCACACTATTTTTTACTTTGTCACTCAGTTGCAATCCAGTCATACTTTTCAACACTCTCATCTCTGACGCATTTATTTTACCATAAATAAGCGTTGGCTTCAACACTTCTCCATGCACAGCCAGTCTGACCCTTTGAGACTCCATCTGGCTCTTCATAAAAGCGCTTACACCACTTTCAAACTCTTTTTTGAGACAAAGAGGACTGTCCTAACGCCACAATCTACAATTGAAGTGACTTGGAGCACTTTATTCCATTTTTAACGCAATATTTAATACTAAAGAATATATATATTCTTTGATCCATTTTTTTCAAAAGGCAAAAATCGAAGGTTCACACCCAAACGGGACTAACTTTGTCAGTTGTCAATAACAAACTACTAATCCAAATTGGCTGATAATGCCAACACATGAATCATGACATGACAACATTTTTTTGCAGACTTTTTCCAGTCGGAAGTTTGGGACTCACAGACTATAGAATACCCACGAAAACCCAGCGGATCCCTCCTCATCCACGAGTGAGATCGCTAGAGGTTTCCTAGCTGCATTCCACTCTAGTGACCCGGACGACACCGTTTATGAGGACCTACGACTCAATAGGGTGAAGCATGAAGCGCATACGTGCGACTTCTACCACCAAACCTTCACCGACGGCGAGGAAGAGCTTCAGCGAGATGACGGTTTCGCAAAAGAAGGCAACCGCCCTCCACCCATCTTCCCTGGCGAGCATTATCCCAATTATGCTCTCCAGTAACAAATCTTCTCTAACCAGCGACAACAAGATATGCCGCTGAGGTTCCCACGCTGGACACTCCGCCAGGGTACGGTGCGCCGTATCTACAGGAGCACCACTCATGACAGGCGGGCGTTTCCTCACTGCCAACGACCTGGTGCAAGTACTTGCCGAAGCAACCATGGCCGGTCAGCACCAGACGGTAGGGAAGAGATCCGTATACCCTTGTGATGACTAACCCAATAATACCAACATAACAAATAAAAAATCGATAATCGAATGTATACAGCATTCAAAATTCACCTTTTCTTTTGAACTAATTATGCATATTGTACTATATCCGCTGGTAAACCCATTTCAAAGTGATAAAAATATTTGCTATAGTTACGATAATATTCAAAGTATGGGTAAAATAATGGGTAAAAATAAAATTTGTTTAATATAATGAAATTAGTAAGCAAATGTGTCGGACAAGTGGTACAAAACCGTAAGTAGATATATTGATTACATTGCTAAGAACACCCCAGCAGGCCGAGTAGTACAGCGCTAGGCAACCGTTGAAAAACAAACGTAAACAATCAGACCAAATTATTTTCGGTCACTGAACCCGGTTTCTCATTTATTTAGGGTTAAGAACGTCAATGACCCCACGTTTACTATATAAGCCGAAAGCACTAACTGGTTGTCTTATAAGTGTAGTGCAAAAACACTTGAAAATATACAGGTCGTACGTTTCGGCAACTGCCCTATAAGTTGATCATTTTATGATACTTCTTTTATTTTGTACTGAGAAATCCGACCACGTTTTACTTTGACTCGTTCTGATATTAGTTATACGACCTAAGTTATAAAAAGCCTATATATTCATTAAAAGTTAGCTAACTGATAATTTGGTTGACTTGCGATCTTACTAGGAGTCTCTTAATTGTCGGAAAAACGGTAATTTTAGTATATAAACATCTTGTGTTGTATCGGTCAGCAGTTCTGTTGATACTACACTCAAGCACTTCTTTTTTTCTGTGGACGTATGTATACGTTTGACGAAACTATTTATCTATATATATAAAAGAGATATCCAGGTATCTATTGACTCATCACGATGTCTCTGGAACCATAAGGCGAAGATTCTAATTTGTAAAACAATTTGTCAAAATTAATGAAAATGCTACCAAAAAAATATTCCACGCAGACGAAGTCGCGGGTTCAGCTAGTAAATTATATCTCTAATCCATTCATCACTCCTAATCCATTAAATTAGCAAAATGCAATGATAGAAACAACAATTAAAATGCAATTTCATTTGTATTTGGACACAGTGTAATAGCTAATTTAGACCCTATTAAAATGTAAATAATTGTAGCATTCTCATTGATTTCTACGATGTATTTAACATAGTTTGGAAATAATTATACGCTTTGGAGTACATCTTTCCTGATACGTCATTTTTTGCCGCATTCAAAGCTGGGCAGCTGACTCCACCAAAACTATTTAGAAACAATGCAACTTCCTAAAGTAACCGAGCCGGTATTGAACCTAGCTGCTACTATCAAGGCTGTTTAAAATTAAAATAACACTCCAGCCACCATATTGGGGAAAAGTATGAGACAAATTCGTTACTCCAAAAGAATTTACTATGTAATTAGTACATCTGCGGCTATTTTCACCTGCCTTTTGACAAAATGTGCACATATGTCCTCTTTTATAACTCGTTATGACAGAATCCATTAAAATATGCAGGATATAAAGTCACAAAAGCAAACTAAAAAGCAATGCTGATATTGCACCAGAATATAGAGAGAATATGCTTATCTACGGACTTACGTGAAGATAAAGTATAGTTAAATTAACACTACTCAAGGCCTACTATAGTACCTTTTAGATATACAGTCATTGAATGGAATATTCATATTAATATCTGAAGAATATCTTATCCAGAAACCTTTGGAGGTCTACGCGTTCAATACTCCAACTGGTATAAAAGCAGATGTAGTGACTGAAATTGAGAAAGTAATGCTTAGATGGTTTGGGCACGTAAAGAGAATGAATAAAAGGAGACTAACAAAAAGGATTTATGAGACAAGAGTGAATGGAAAAGTTGGAAAAGGAAGACAGTGGCGAACGTTCCTGGACAGGCCAAGAGTACTCTAAACCGACGAACTTTTATGAAAGGTTTAATGAAAATTTAAGAAGCGAAGGATATATGCAAGGATAGTGGCAAGTGGAAAGACGTGTTCTCTGCCTATCCCTATAACTATGAGGAGTCATGCTATGTATGTAAGTTGATAAAATTGCCTTGCTTTTGTAGCCCATCCTGTTAGCTAAAGTAAATATATTAAAATGAGGGAAATGGTTTGCTCTGTCCATGTTTTTTGTGCTAAGCTCCCAGAGATAAGAGTACTTCAGTATAAATCACTATCAATTAAGAATTTTTTGAATAATCGAAACCAGCAAATGCTATAATCTGAAATCTAATTAAAAGCTGTAGATGTTTCAGAGACATTTCATATGGCAGACTATTCCTTACTATTACTTAGTTTTCTGTAAAATTGATGTAGAACATATTGTACTGATTGAAGCTGTCGAAGCTCAAAAGCACTTCAAAGAATTTGAAAAATACTAAGAAATTTAGAATACGTTTCCAATGTTCCTTCACCCTTATTCTGAGAATTTCTTTAAAGCTACTGTCTAAGAGTTAGAAATGTTGAGAACGATTATAGATCAGCTTGCATATGAATGCGTGTCATTAAAATCTCTGCACATTTCTATATAAACGATTTTAAAGACAAGTCAGCATTTTGGCATAATATTCGCCAAGGCTCTTTATGTTATCATGGATCATATCCAATTTTCTTCTGATTAATCTACGGCTTTCAATGTGTCGAAAAAAGTATATTCTCCAGTTATGTTATGGCCCCTCAATTTGGCACACTGCCATGAAGTATTCACTCGAAATTGGACTAATATGAAGGTCGAGTATTTTAGACTTACATATTGCAGCTTATGAAGACCGTGATTTCGAAATAAAGGTATTTTGTTAAATACCTATTGGTAAATTAGAAAATACAGAAGCCTTAAAATGTTTACCCGTATAGTTTTGAAAATACGCGCAAAGATTTACAGTAAGCAATAAAATAATGATTTAATGTCTAAAGTAGTTACGATTTATGTTACTATTGCATGTTGAAAAGGGACTCCGTCTGGATTGTTAGTTTTGAAATAAATTTACAATGCGAATTTGCTTATAGTGTTTTCTCTTATATTCAAAAAGGAGCCATTCCTGTCCGAGTGGTTGAATGTAAAATAATGTGTTCGTAAATAAAAAATAAGTTTTAAGCAACAGAATCTGGAGAAACAAATAAATTCTTACGAGGAATTTGTTTTCAAATAACACTTTCTTACGTAATGAAATATTGTGATATTGGCATCTTAATATGCTTTGCGTGGTGTACCGCATGACTAATCACCACTCCTATCAGATAATCGCAAAATAACATCGAAACGTATCGGTTTTGCCTTAGTATATAGTCCCCTTTTTTAAAAGTTAGTATCATGAAATTCACTGAAACATATTCTTACTGATGTTTTCTTTTCATTACCGAAACCTTTACAAAGTCCTTGTTTGGTTTCAACAATTTATACATCACCGTCTTAAGGTGGATTAAAAAAGTATTAAGAAAGAGATTCATTTACAGTGGAAAAGGTGAAAAATTTGTATACTTGGGATCTAAATTTAAAAAAGATGGAACATGTGAAAGTGATACTGAAAGGAGAGTGAATGCAGGGAATACGGTAAATGGTGCTCTACACGCCTTTATGAATAGCCAGGTGGTGTCTCAAAGAGCGAGACTTGTAGTACATGGAGAAGTGTTGGTGCCAATATTTATGTATGGTAGTGAAATTTGAAAATGGCAGAAGAATCATAAAATAAAAATAAATTTGATAGAGATAGTAAGAAATAGTGTGGTAAGTAATGGCATAAAACAAGATGTAGTGACTAAAATTGAGAAAGGTGTGGGCACGTAGAGAGAATGAGTGAAAGGAGCCTGACAAAAAGGATTTATGAGTCAAGAGTGAATGGAAAAGTTGGAAGAGGAAGACCAAGGGGAACGTTTTTAGACCAAATAAGAATTGTAAGTCCTTATTTGATTGGGCCAAAGGTTAGATGACGATCCTGTGACATTTTCCTACCTCAGTCAATTTCATTAGATTAACCGTAGCAGTTGATATAAGTCTGACAGCGGCAAGGTACAGAACATAATGAAGAAAAGCATGAAGAAAGATCAGAAGTACTTGCAGCATATTGGTTAGTGGAGGCATAATTCCAAACTGAGACAATGTTTTTATATATTCAATTACCAATTCAATAGATATAACCAGTCCACACAAAGATGTATAAATTCTTGGGCCTTAATCCAACCCACAAATTTAACTTATTTTGTTTCCTTGCTTTAATATACTGCGTATTGTCCAGCTTCCGGTTGTTATAGAAAAACAGATGCTGGGGTTGACTCAAGACCAATATGCGTTTTGATTATTAGTGCTAGAAGTTATTATTGATTTATGCTATGAACAACGATAATGGTATTGTCTCGTATACCTCCTTCTTGAAGAGTGCGTGAAAACTTCAGTCTTACGATCAAATCGGTTTGTAGTCCAACTGGGCTAAGATAGGAATATGTACACACATCTGTATTTTCTGCATTTTTAAAGGATTTGTCGATATTTTGACCCAATTGATTGGGTCGATAGCGCGACGAGACTTCTGTCGATTGGAGTTTTTAAGTTAAGGTGTCAAGGACAGAACCTTTCTACTCTACATCGTGTTCTTTTTAACTTTGTACATACATCTGTTGAAACTGTACTCATATTTGTATAAATCGCATAGATAAATTAATTTTATTTAAGACTAACCCCCGTGGCCGATATTCCGTCAAGAGGGCATTCTACCCACCTCTAATTTGAAGTTACATTTACCAGATTGTTTGATTTAACAGTTTCTAATGAGGTCGTTTGGCCTGAAAATAATCTAAATAGGAAAACTAGTACAATCCACGTTTGATAATGTTAACATTGCATGTTACAAATCGATTTAACACCCTGCTCTACATTATAAACCTGTACATTTAAATTAATTATATACTGGTAGAATATTCAATTTACATATTAGAATAGTTTTTTTAACTTGTTAGGCAGGTATTGGTTCACACGCAGCACTATAATTTTGAAATCTGATTATTCGTTGCATTTATTATCGAGTGGCCATTGAAATAGTTATCTACTGTTGTTCTTTCAGAACAAACTCTAAAAATATCTGTTGAAAGTTTCAAACTGTCGTATAACAGTGGATTGTTTTTTGAATATCCAAATTAATTGTTAAATAAAAAGTAAATTAAAACGTTCCTAAAGACAGTCTGAGAGTATGCTGGAGAGTGTCATTCGTCTCCATAGAATTTTATTAATAAAAATCGTAGCCAGAGAACAATTTTAGCTTCATCATTATGTTGGGAATATATTTTAAGGTTAATCCCACAACAATAGTATATTTCACACCTAGGGCCGAATGCATGACATCGCCGTTATCGTAATCATCCGTTGAAGACGGGGATGATGAAAACGAGGGTGGCAATGTCATACTTTCGTCCCGAAGTGCGTAAGCAATTTTTTATCAGAGAAAGTTTAAAATAAAATTATATATTGAATCTAAAACTAATCAAATATTGTAAATAAATTAAAGCAAATTAATTCCAATGAACCGTAAGAAGAAATAATTATAAATCTTTATGACGCAGCAAAACAAATAGCCAAATATTTGGACATTTACAAAAACGCGCATGCGGCGAAAATTTGAAGCACGCGCACTAAACTACGCAATTTATTTCATTTGGAAGCTACACGCACTTTCGTCACAAAACTATGAACTTTCGATACAGACATGATGAAAAATAGTGTAAATTGCCTATATTCAACTTCATCAGATATTAAATGAACTCAAATTGTAAGGAATAATTTGGAAAATGAGTACATTTTATTTAAAGCAAGCAAATGTTCTAAAACGGCTAATTTATAATTTATCTTAAGTGATGAAGAATGACTTAAAACGGGGACCAACAAATATTCTTTCAACTTTTTCCTGAGAACTCAGATCAAACTCAACGATTAACGAATATTTTAAGATATATAATCATTCCAGGACAGTTATTGTATAGGGAACATACATAGCATCATGCCTCATTCCCATAGGGGTAGGCAGAGACAGCGTCCTTCCACTTGCCACGATCCTTGCATATCTCCTACGCTTCTTTCATTCTCATTAAACATTTCATCGGTTTAGAGTACTTTTGACCCGGCCCTTATTTAAAATGTCCTGGACTTGTTCCAGGAACGGTCGCCTTGGTCTTCCCCTTCCAACTTTTGCATTCACTCTTGACTCATAAATCCTTTTTGTCAGTCTCCTTTCATTCATTCTCTCTACCTGCCCAAACCATNTTCGCCTTGGTCTTCCCCTTCCAACTTTCGCATGCACTCTTGACTCATAAATCCTTTTTGTCAGTCTCCTTTCATTCATTCTCTCTACGTGCCCAAACCATCTAAGCATACCTTTCTCAATTTTAGTCACTACATCTTTTATACTACAACGTTCTCTTTTCACACTATTTCTTACTTCTCAACGCTCTCATCTCTACCGCATTTATTTTACTTTTGTGATTCTTCTGCCATACCCAACTTTCACTACCATACATGAGGGTTGGTACCAATACTCCTGCAAGCACAGCCAGTCAGTTCCTTTGAGACACTATCTGGCTATTCATAAAGGCGTGCAAAGCACCATTTACTATATTCCATGCATTCACTCTCCTTTCAATATCACTTTCACATGTTCCATCTTTTGTAAATATAGATCCCAAGAATACAAATTCTTTCACCTCTTCCACTTGTTACCCATCAATCAAAATATTTCCATTCATCATAGATTTATCTCTTTCAAAAAGCATAACGTTCGTTTTGTTCACATTCACTTTCATTCCTTTCATTTTCAAAGCATCATTCATAATATTTTCCATCTCCTGTAGCTCATTAGCATATGATGCAAGTATTACTTGATCATCAGCGTAGAGTAAACATTTGACGGAGTAATTAATTCATTCATAACCCATACATACTTTCTTTTAAATCTGTCAAACAGTTATCCATGAATAGGTTGAACAGCCAACACAATCCTGTCGAACACCTCTTTCGACTGGAAAACCTTAGTAACACGTCTACCCACTAAGATATCCTTTATGATCCTTTAAGTAAGACAGTATTATGGAACAGTTTTTATAAAAGAAATTCAGAGACGCCTGCTCAAGATCCAATAAGCTCTTTTAGCAAAATTATATCTACTACATGATTTAGAGCTTATCTTCTTTGGTACTAGTTTTTAATTAAAAATGTGTATAATACCGAACAGAATAACTCTAACGAGAAAAGCAAAACAAAGCTCGGAGCATTGTCAGTCGTCACGCAACGTCGTTCCCCTAATATAACAACAAATTATTGTTTTCAAAGACAATGGATACATAAATATTGACATTTATTGCTAATTTTAATTCAAATAAGGTTTTGATTCCATTTTTAAGGCGATAAACAATGTCATCGTAGTACAAATTATGATAAAAAGTCTGGAAGTTTTAGATATTTTCTATTGTCGTCCTCTACTGAAAATTGTATCATGGTTTTATAAATTTTATATCATGGTATTAAAACGACCTATTGAAAATTTAAAACACGGTCTGGAATCATTAATATATGAATTACCAGCTGTTTCCTGCGGTTTCAGCAGCGTAATCCTGACTCCTTTCTTTTCTAAAAAAAAAGCACGTGAAACCCCATCAAAATTAATCCATCCATTCCAAAGATTAGCGATAACAAACACTCACTCATATGAGAGAGGGATTTTAGAGCATAGACCCACCACGCTGCTCCACTGCGGATTGGGAGGCATAGTACACAAATGCACTCTCTATTCCTTCCCTCTCATAGCCCGATGTGACGGTAATCAGACACAACCGGAAAGAGATCAGGCGCAGGACCGACGGCTTAACGTGTTCTCCGAGGCAAGGGGGTGGGACACACCGCCAATTTCCCAACTTCGGGCAAATATTGAGAAAATCTTAATAGAAAACTCAATATCCATTTTTGAATTGGCCCGACCCGGTACTCGAACCCAGTTCCACATGTCTGTAGTCGAACATGCTAACCACTAGACCAATGAGGCAGTTCAACACTGATAGGCAAACAATAAAAAAGAATTATTTTTTGATATAAGTGCCATAATCTACTTTCATATGCATTTAGGGAAAAGCTGTTAATTTGAAGTGGAAAAGCGTGGTGGTTTTATGGTCTAAAAAACTCTCTTTCCATTGATTGAGCAGACCTGTGCCCAGCAGTGGGAAGTTATAATGCTGCTACTTACCTTTTCATAATAATATAACAAAAAGGTATTAAATTTTCCCAGATAATGATCAAACACTGAATTTAGCGATGCGAAAATCACGCAACGTTTCCTGAGCTAACTCCTTAAGAATAGTGTTTTTATTTAATTTTCATATCATGTTTATCGGTTTTTATTCCTTTTAATAGTAATTCCAATATATCCTAACATGTAACGAACGAAACTATATATTTACACTAGTATGCCATCGCAACTTCGTCTGCGTACAGTNGAGCTAGCGTGAAATTTAGAAACTTAAAGTACGACAACATTGTATGTTATGCGCAGTATACCTCTGTTGACATTGACAGCTGACAGTAACAATTGACAGTGACAATTGACAGTAATAATTGACAGTGACAGTTGACATTGTAACTCATAATTATCGTTTAATGTGGCCTAGACGAAGGTTCTGTCTCGCATATCCTTCTTAATTCTTTCCCAAAGTTTCCCACTCAATTTATGATCTTCTCCCTCCACATATCCCTCTTCCTATAAATGTAGAATATTTGTTAAGTTTTTTTATATAGTAGTAACTGTAAATATCTATGTAAATGTAATAAGATTAAGTTGTAAAATGTAAGTTTTATTAGCGCTATCATATTTTTTTAATTATTTTTACTTTTTTATTATTTGGTGGTTACATTTATAGATGATCAAAATTAAAGTCGAGATATTCTCATAAACTGAACAATTTCCTTCGTATCTTCTCCAGTAAACTTGACACTGGCGAGATAATCTGTGCTCAATTGGCACACCAGAAAGCCATTTAACAAAGAAGAAGAAGAAGATCTCTCTGTTTACAAAATAATTGATTATTAATGAAATTACACCTTAAATAAAGAGAAATCCAGCGAAATAAAAAAAATTAACGAAATCGAAGTTTCGGGATCCATTGGTGACAAACAGTGACACGAGGTTTTCATAAAACTGCATAAAGATGTAACTTTTCTTCTACCAATAAAAAATAAATTAGATTTTCTTCAAGGAAGCCAAATGAGCTATCAACAAATGTCAACAGAACACTAATAGCTTTTAAAACTTCAAAGCTAATTTATGTCAACTTCAGAGGAAGTTTTCTGTAGTTTCAATTTTATTGTTATACCAGCAATGCCCCACGGTTTCACCCACAGAAATACTGATCTCGTGGCAATGGAAAGCCGGACGTATTTTCTTAGATATAGAATATCCTATTTAAATAATAAAAAAAATTATTTTACAGATATTGAAACGAATTGAAGAATAAGGATTAACACAGAGGTATAAATAATTGGGTATGATTATTGTCGCCACTTTTATTAACATTTAAAATATAAAAAGTAGTTATGATGGCATAACTATAGTAGTTGGAGATCTGGTATCATAGATTATTTTGTAGATATTAATACCTTCTATAATATTGTAGAAGATTTTTTTGTTCTATCATCAATAGTTTCTGCAGCGCACGCGATGACAGATTTTATGTGACCAATTTTTTCACACCTTGGGTTATATTAATGCATTTTTCTTAGGGATCCCAATTAGTTTTGAGAAAGTAGTAAAGCCTATGTCACTCAGTGAATATACAGCTGTCTAATAGTGTTTTTTTTTTAAATCGATCCAGTAGTTTGTGTGAAAACGTAACAAAAATACATAGCATAATGTTTCCTCTTTACATTACTTTAGAAAACTAACCTAACCTCACGTTTTAAATCTATAACAGCAATTTGCTTTTCAGAATTATGACTAATATAATATTTTTAACAGACGCCGTGTCATACAAAATGTCTGAAAATTCTGCCATCAAATCAAAAGTGGAAAAATCTAAAACCGGTTCGGAAAATTGATTCCGCTGAGAAGAAACCGGCAAGAAACTCAGCGGTTACTCGTTTAAATATAGGTTTGTAGGTTACAATATGCAATATTTTGCTTCTATGTACGACTGGAATCAAGTTTCTATCGCTTAAATAATCTTCAACATTAAATGCCTTTTGTAAAAAGATGTTTTTGACATATTTCTCAAAACTATGTGGAGTTAAACTCAAAAATGATTGCTTATGTTGTGCTGTATAAAAGATAGATGTCGGAAAATAAGAGAGAAGAAAGCGCAAAGCACAGGGGCGTAGGGTTCTCCGCCGACATCGTCATTAATGGGATCCATAATTTAATTTCTTATACTGTGGGTGTTCGTGGGTAATGTTGGTGCAATCAAACACTTTATTAATTAACTCGGATTATAATGTTCCAGATATCAATTTACACAAACTCATTAACAATAGCTAGGAACGCGACAGTTAAAACAATAGACCGCTCCGGTCGAGCGCCACTCGACAACTGCCGAGAGACTCCCGCTGGACCGCTACTATTGACTCTATCCCACGCCGATAGATGGCACCAGCGGGCCACAAACACCTGCCCTCTGACATTTATTTTTCATACAAGTTTTTAAGAATGAAGTAAGTTATTACACATATAATCCTTTGTCCCTTGTAATTTTTTTACAAACTGCCATTACATGCCATTACAGCCAGCCACCGAGGGGGGGGAACGTGAAAGGCGCGCGGCAGAGCAGCCAAGGCCAATATGGCGGCGCCCTTGTCGTGCATCATCGGACTGGAGAACTAATAGAGTCACTAATTCATAATAAAAATGTTTACGAAGATGTGCAGCGTTTTTATGTCAATTCCTTTGAAGGTTATTTAATTATAATATTTATAAATAACACGTTTTTATAAACAAAATTTAATTAATAATTTTTAATATTGACAAAAAACACGTGGTATTTTTATTTACATTTCGTCATTTGAGATTCCAATAAATTACTTGTATTAATTTTCGATACTGTTAATATTTTAATGACAATTAAATTCATTAAATTCCTAACATATTTTCCTTTTTTTTAGTACTTTCGGAAATCCAAATAGAAATTACAGAAATTCTTTAACAGCTTTTAATGAGCATGAATTACTTATTTTTTTTATTAATCATACAAAAAAAATATGACACATCATTAAGAAGAATGAGATCAGTAAATTCCTTATATATTTTCTATGTTTCAAATCAAAATCAAATCAAATGAAAATATTTTTATTCAAGTAGGCATATTACAGCACTTTTGAATCGTCAAATAATATTTTTTTTCCACACTAATTCTAATGTACGTCTGATGATGGTACTCAAGAACGACTTAAAATCTAAAGTTACGAGGGTTCCCTCGCGCCCTGATCTGAGAAGAGCCCACAACCAACTCAGTCGGGTATTACTTTTATCTTTTTATATTTAAATTCAAATTAGAGCAATTCGTTCACTCCCACGCGTTCCTATCGTCTAAATAATCTTGCAACTTATAATAAGATTTTTCAATCAACTATCTTTTAACAAAGTCTTTGAAATATTCATTGACATCTCTAGAACGTCTGGTGGGAGTTTATTATAGAAACGATTTCTGTGGTGAATAACTATGGGCTTGAATTGCGTGCATAAATGAAGGAGTGACGTACAAACTGACTGAAAATTATGTCCCCTTTACGTCGGTGGTAAGCGACAGTAATAAATGGGTAATTGTCCTAAAATGGGGTCGCCAAAATAGCCTACCCACTTTTATTACCTAAAGAAAGCTATTCTGGATATGTGTCGGAATTCATACAGACCAAAATTAAAAGAAAAAGAAAGAATTACGTAATAGTAAGTAAAAGTAAGTAGCAGTAGGCCTCCTCGCTCCGAGGAGCGAGGTTTTTTAGAGCATAGACCCACCACGCTGCACCACTGCGGATTGGCAGGCATATGCTCAGCAGTGAAAGTGGTTGGCGGATGGTATCATCCTTCTGTGAGAATGTCATCTCACAGAAGGAGACATCAGAGAGGGAGAGGGAAGCTGCAGCTGAGGCCACCTCTATCCGTAGGAAGAGGCCGGGAGCCAGGAGACGCGCCTTTGCGAGTCTCCATCTATTCTGAATGGTCGTGACAGACGATGTCCGGAGTCCCAGAGCGTAATGTCCCCACTGAACCTCTGGTACTTCTGTTCAGGACACTGAGGGTCCCGCTGGGTTTTAGTGGGTATTCTGTTATTCAGAGAGTCCCACACTCCTGGATGAAAGTATGACTTTCAGCCAGGGTCCGTAGATGCATTTCCCAGCGAAAAAAAAAGCATAGTACACAAGTGCACTCTCTATTCCTTCACTCTCATAGTCCGATGTGACGGGAATCCGACACGACCGGGGAGAGATCAAGCGCAGGACCGACGGCTTAACGTGCTCTCCGAGGCACGGGAGTGGATCACACCGCCAACTTCCCAACTTTGGGCAAATATTGAGAAAATCTTAATAGAAAACTTAATATTGATTTTTGAATTGGCCCGACCCGGGACTCGAACCCAGTGCCTCACGTCTGTAGTCGAACATGCTAACCACTAGACCAATGAGGTAGTTCATCACCCCAAAATATTTTTGTGTATGTTGATATCCTGTTTATTTGTTTGTATTCTTAGTTAGTATATATATTTTGCATACTGTGGCAACCAGTAAGTGGGTTTGCAGTAATTACTTTTAGTTATTTATTAATTCTTTAGATTTTGCATATTATTACTGTAACCTGTTGGTGTCCTATTTAAATAAATAAAAATAAATCACCCCATCACGAAGAGCAAAAAAAACCCCCATGATAATTTTGAAAAGAAAACTGTAACTAAAAATTTTATTTAAACATCATTTATTCAATTTATCAACGTAATACCTAGTAACACATAACGGTAATAATAGTAATATATGTAGTATACAAATAAATCATTTATATTTTCTGTGGGGGCATTTTTGTTTCCTTTACTGTGTATAACAAATCAAAACCCATTGGGGTACAATTAAGGGTACTGTAAAAAATAATAATAATAATGGACAAACTGCCTCATTGGCCTAGTGGTTAGCATGTTCGACTACAGACATGAGGTCCTGGGTTCGAGTCCCAGGTCGGGCCACTTCAAAAATCAATATTGAGGTTTCTATTAAGATTTTCTCAATATTTGCCCGAAGTTGGGAAGTTGGCGGTGTGATCCACCCCCGTGCCTCTGAGAGCATGTTAAGCCGTCGGTCCTGCGCCTGATCTCTCCGGTGGTGTCGGATTGGCGTCACATCGGACTATAAGAGTGAAGGAATAGAGAGTGCACTTGTGTACTATGCCTGCCAATCCGCAGTGGAGCAGCGTGGTGGGTTTATGCTCTAAAAACCCTCTCTCATATGAGTGAGGAGGTCTGTGCCCAGCAGTGGGACGTTAATGGGCTGCTACTTACTTACTCACTAAAGTTTCATTTTTACCCCCAAAAATTTTATTTTGGGGTAATTTACCCAGGTCCCCCGACCGCTGATCTATACGATCCCGTTATTGAGTGAAACAACTAGAGTGACTAGTAATTTCTATGACTATGGTACATAGGTCTATATATTATATAGATTAAAAACGATAAAAGTGCGCGCGTACAAAGTACACATGTCAGAAGTGAAACTTCTTTGGCAAACTAATTTTTAAGTATTGTTTACATTTATACAAATCTGAAGCTTTAGATTTCCGAGACTTAGAGGGAGGGAAAAAGGAAGATATGTTAGAAATTTAATGAATTTAATTTTCATCAAATATTAAAAGTCTCGAAAATTAATACAAATAATTTATTGAAATCTCAAATGACGAATTGTAAACAAAAAGGCCACGTGTTTTTATCAAAATTATAAATATTAAATGATTTAATGTCGAGTGGAAACTTAAATTGTCACAAGGTATTTGTATATTAAAAGTATGTAATTTATAAACGAATTAGCATTAAAAACGCTGCACACCTTCGTGACGCTTTCGTAAAGATTTTATCCTCGTGCGCTTAAAGAAATTTAACTCCATAATATTTTAATATGCACAATGTCAACATGAAACTCCATAAAGTATGTTGGGTGTTAATATTTAAAATTTTAGTCTCCCTGTTTATTACAGAACAAATTAGCTTTATTTAAGAATTTAACAGCTCCTTCACTGAAATATTTTCTGAAACGTACGACTACAATATTTACAAATTAATATGACCAATGTGTGTTATAATTAGAGACTAAACATTTTAAATTACTAGGTATTTACATATATACAGAATATATAACTACTTAGGTTCATAAGCTATTTTTCAGCATGGCCTTTAATGACGTCATAGTTACACGGACTATTATCTGTCAAGTCGATATATATTTAAATAAGCATAGAATACGATAGTAATATAAATTTTATTAGAAATATGATAATTTATTAGAAAAACAATACAACCTTACAAAGAAGAGCCCTCGGGTAATCCTTTCACAAAATTATTACACCAATGTATCCGAACCACACAATTTGAATTCGGAATCCCGAACGCGCCGAACTGTTTCCCTTTGAAAAGAAATAAATTAAAACTAATATGGCTTTATGTAAACAAATCACACGCGTTGTTATAAATAAATATAAAAATTGGCTTAAAAATTAGTTGGCGGGAAACCGGCGGACCGCGCGGAGTGGACGTCGAGACTGGCTGGTTACAGTGGGCGGATCAGCCAAACTAAATATAAGCGCGCGTCATTCAGTAATGAAATATTTCAACTGGCCTAATTTTATTAATTAGGTAAACGATATGGTACCTAATTTTCATACCAGATTCATATATATCCCTCACTGTAAACATAAATCAATAATTTATTATGGCTAATATATAATCTTCTTCTTCTTCTTTAATTTATGGCTTTTATTGGTGCCAATCGGGCCCAATTATTTCGCCAATGACGTGTAGACAGGGAGAGACACGTATAGATTTTGGTTGGTATAATATGAATACCGCAATTAAATTTTCTTTACTTAAAAATAGTCAGACTTTTTACTACTATATTATAAAACTATATATGTTAGTACATAAAAAAAGGAGATGAAAAAATTCTACATATAATATATAATAAGGATAACTATTGTACCATTTTTTTTTCTATCATGGCTCTGGATTCCAAGTAATCGGGGTTCTTAGTTTCGTGGTACTTTTGACAGTTTTTTCTTGAAACAGTTATAATATTTGTTGAATAAGTGGTGATGTAACTTTAAAAAAAAGGATAATAATTAAACGCTCAAAAAAGTGCATAATGTGGGTCAAATGTTATTGTAACATCCGCGTGCCATCCCTTTTTAAAAAGAAGAAAATTACCTCTGCCATTTCCCTTCACATCGACATCTTTGAGACAGCTCAAGACACCAGTTCCAGGAGAGGCAAAGAAATTAAGCTAATACGACCAAGATAGAGGCTAGCACTATTTCAAAAAACTGTTACTGCATGGCAATTACCTGACGATATAGAAGCATTAAATTTATCTAAATTCAAAACAAAACTTTCAATATTTAATGAATCAATATTTCTATGACGTCAGAGACTTCGTGATGAATAAATAGAATCAATGATTTAATAATAGCATGTTTTGCCATTCTAAAAATAATTGACATCTCCAAACATTAGAATACTTTTAAATATAACTAGTTAACTATAACCGCTGTGGTCTAAATTGTTTTGATGTTGGGCTACTGCAGATCATTCTGAGTAGTCCAACGTCAGAAGTAGCTGTATAATTTTACAATATGATAGTAGCGGGTTATCAGTATTTTTTATTAAAGTTAAGTTACGATGGGGCTGACGTCTTTTGGATAAAAGTCCCTAATACTCTCTTGATTAAAAAAAAAAAACTAATTATAATGTTGACATTTCAAAATAAGTGACGTCTATAAATATTAAATAGCACATGTGAGACTACTTTTAATGTGTTTACACCATTATAACCTATATTTAGCAGATAAATATATTTTATTTGATTTATAATTAAAAAGTTTTAGGTATGAACCTACTAGTATGAGGTTACTCGTAATAACATGCGTAATTGCGATTAAGGAATGAAAATCAAGAATGCGAATTCCACTAATATTTGACGAAAAAGTAATTATCAGTTATCGAAATCTAGACGAAATCGTAACCAATTATTGAAAGTTATTCCCAAGAAGTTTTTCATAGGAATCTGGAGCTAATGAATCCCATCAATCCAACGTAATTTTCAGCTGTAAGTGACTAAGTAAAATATATTATTACGCATTACATGGAATACGTGTTTAATACAATATCACTCTCACAGATGACTGATCTGTTTGAGATTCACCTCAATGATATCATATTTATGTACCTTGCAATCAGAAATGTATATCCTTATACCAATATCAGTCTGCGTTTTAATGTTTCAGCTTATGTATCCATTTTACATAAGCTCTCTTTAAGAGGTCATCATAAAGTTCAATAGCATCTAAGTTCTAACAGATAAAAAAGCAATGAAAGAGAGTTTTTGAAGTGCACGCTTTATATTCTCGTATAATATGTCGGTACAAGTTAGCCGATGAGCGAATCCTGAAACTATTAACCTAAAAATAACACGGACGAACGCCAGAAAGTATTGTTTACTATACGATATTGTTCATGGATGTGTTGCTGGTTTAGACACTCTATCAGTGTCGCATTCGAGCTGTACCACTAATATATTATCGATATATTATTTTAAAGTTATTTAATAAAATAAACATTTCAACTAGATATTTATCTAACTACGAGGAGTATAATCAGCCACCATGCTTAGCATTCGTGGACTATGAGAAAGCCTTCGATTCGGTGGAAACATGGGCGTGTTGAGATCCTTACAGAGATGCAGAGATGCCGAATTGACCACCGGTACATACACGTGTTGAAATGCTTGTACGAACACGCCACCATGTCAGTCCGTATACAGGACCAAAGTACAGCGTCTATCCAACTGCGTCGTGGAGTGCGACAGGGAGATGTTATCTCTCCGAAGCTCTTTACTGNGACAGGTGGGCCTAAAAATGAACATGGATAAGACGAAAGTTATATCCAATATCCATGTTCCGCTCCACCCAGTCAACGTTGAGAACTCGGCACTCGAAATTGTTGACGAATAAATATACCTGGAACACATAGTCCAGCTAGGTAGGCCCAATTTCGAGAAAGAGGTCAACCGCCGATTCCAACTCGGTTGGGCAGCGTTCGGGAAATTTCGGAAGACGTTTTTGTCCAATATCCTTCAGTGCCTGAAGACTAAAGTCTTCGAACAGTGCGTGTTGCCAGTGCTTACCTACGGATCGGAAACGTGGTTGCTGACTATGGGCCTCATTCAAAAGCTCAGAGTCACTCAGCGTGCAATGGACAGGGCTCAAAGTTTCTCTACGCGATCAAATCAGAAATGAGGAGATCCGTAGAACCAAAGTCACCGACATAGCCTTAAAAATCGCGAACCTGAAGTGGCAATGGACGGGGCACGTAGTCCGACGAACCGATGGACGTTGAGACCCGAAGGTGCTGGAATGGCGACCCCGCACTCGACCACGTAGTGTAGGAAGACCTCCCACAAGGTGGACCGACGATATAAGGAGGGTTGCCGGTAGCCCTTGGAAGGCTTGGCGGCGCAAGATCGGGCCTTGTGGGCCTCTTTTCGTGAGACCTATGTCCAGCAGTGTGTGTGAATTAGCTTGATAACAAATAAAAACAGTATAAGTATATCAGTGGGTATCATTGGTATCCTTGGAATATGAGCTAACTAACCAGTCGCAGGCCCAGTTATAAGGATCTCTACAATTTTCTTTAGATTGTCATTTTAAAATTTGTTATACCTTTTGAATGGAATGTCCGATTTTAATTATTTAAAAAGTATTTTACAAGTATTGAAACGGACTTTAATAAAACAATATTAAATGGGACAAGGATTAATTAAAAAGCATGAATAATGTGATTTGATTATTGCCGGCACTTTTCTTATGAATGTAAAAAAGTATTTATAGTGGCATAACTACAGTAGCTGGACATATGGTGTCACGAACTTTTTTGTAGATATAAATACCTTCTACAATATTACAAGGTAAATTGGAACTTGGTAGTATCCTACTGATGGGTTTACACCTCTTCAACTAAGGCAGTGAGACTTTAAACCCTAATACCACCACTGTGTTGGAAGTAGGCAAGTTACACATAGCCCAAAATTGCTTCTGAGATATACCAGTTTCCTTTCGATATAACAGGAATCGAACCAATAGACTTTGACGGTTATATAATATAAATAAGCATGCAATCTCGTAACACTAAAGTTGTATAAAACGTTATGTATCTCCATAAATTTGAATAGAATACTAAATACGGTTGTTACTAATATATTTAAAGTAAAACATTTTTTTGTGAATTCAGAACAAATTAATGCTGTTACGAGTAATGAATATTGCTATGAGTAAAACTGTGAAAACATTGAAAAAAAAAACTATTTTCATCTGCAAAAAAGATGAGTTGTAGCCCATTGATGTTCCACTGCTAGACACAGGCCTCATCACTCATAGAAGAGAGAGTTTTTAGAGCATAGATCCGCCACGCTGCGCCACTGCATTTTTTGGTTTGGTTAGCTGGATTAGTAGACAAGTGTATATACTAACACAAGTACACACTCTATTGTTTCACTCTCATAGTGGGATGTGACAGTAAACCGACATGATTGGAGAGAGATCAGGCGCAGAACCGATGGCTTACCGTGCTTTCCGAGGCACGGGGGTGGAACACACCGCCCACTTCCCAACTTCGGGCAAATATTGAGAAAATCTTAATAGAAAACTTAATATCCATTTTTGAATTGGCCCGACCCGGGACTCGAACCCAGGACCTAATTTCTGTAGTCGAACATGCTAACCACTAGACCAATGAGGCAGTTCAACACTGATAGGCAAACAATAAAAAAGAATTATTTTTTGACATAAGTGCCGTAATCTACTTTCATATGCAGTTAGGGAAAAGCTGTTAATTTGAAGTGGGAAAAAAGGTGGTTGTTTCATGCTCTAAAAAACTCTCTTTCCAATGATTGATTTGTCCCGCAGTGGGAAGTTATAATGCTGCTACTTACCTTTTCATAACAATAAGCAGGCTGGAGCACACCGCCAGCTTCCAAACTTCGGCCAAATCCTAAGAATTTCTTAACAGAAATCCCAATATCAATTTTTGAGTTCGTTCGACCCGAGACTCGAATCCAAGACCTCATATCTGTAACCGAAAAACCTGACCACTAGCCCAAAGAGGAAGCTATAGAGTAATATTTGTCATTATCGATATCGAATGCTTCAATCCCTCACATTACAGTGTGTCCGAAAATAATATTGAAACAAACAACATTTCCAGATACTTTACAATTTCATCCATTTAGATTCACACTTAATTTTTCACTCAAATTTTGTAACAAAATAAAAAGTACTTAACTAAATATCAGCCTTTTATAAATGTAAAAAGTAATACAAGATTACTTTGTAATTACAATATTATTCATGAACCCCATATTTATTGAAATTTTAACGCTGGAAACAGTATAACTATACCATCTGGAACCCATGGCATAGTATTTGATGAGGCTCGTGGCAGTCTTTTGATGGGGCGCTACAGCAAAACACGCCACGAACTTATTTTAATTTTAATAGTACCACTTAATTGGTTATCCAGCACTAATAAATATTTTATTTACAAAGGGTCTATACATTTACATTAACTCATATTCACCAGGCTGTATACGTCCCACTGCTGGGCATAGGCGTCCTTTCTTAGGCGAGAGGGAAAGAGCTATAGTCCCCACGCAAGCCTTCATCAAGAGACTTCACAGTCATCTTCTATTCGCTAGCCTTTTGATGAAGGAACAACGTCTTGAGGAAACCTGCATTCATTAACAATGAAATAAAAATACCAGTTTAATTTAAATACGGTGTTTATTAACAGAAAACTTTTTTCGAGCATTTTGTTCCTCGAAAGTGTCTATTACACAATCAAAGTTTAAAAACCGGACCATAGAATTTGATAAAATTCAATAGGCAAACTAGCCAAGTGGCCTAACCAGTCCCATTTGCTCAAGTACCTCTTAGGCCAGGGGCCCGTGGCATTTTGCCAACCCTGCCATCCTATAGTAATGCCACTGGATGGAAAGCAAATCAGCAAATTCAAAACTGTTCATCATAACAAAAAAACTTCTTATAAAATAAAGTCATTATTATAACATCCATATTTATCGACTAGTGTTAACATTTTTGGCCACTATATTTAAGTTTTGTTGCTAAACTAAGATTAACTTAGCGATAATAGTGCATCGATTAGTTTTAACAATATTTTACGGGAAACGTGTTTCCTCTCCAGCATCGATATGTTCCACAAATCAGTGCTCGACTAAGTACGCACATATTTCAATCACGCAAGTATTTGCCTAATTTATAACTGCTAAAGACTTTGACATAAATTTCAATTGATCCGTTACATTAAAATGTAATTTATGCGCCTGTATATAATAAACGGTTACATCTACTAGAAGTCGTATAAGTGATATCAAACCCTTAAATTTTATTATTATACTGACTCTAATCTATATAAAAAAAATACGTTACGCTTTGAAACCAACCTACCCATATTACCGAAACCGATTTCATTGAAATGGCTAATGAAAACTATTTTTAAACAACTAAACACACCCACTCCTCGTCAGATTTCCAAACCTATTCGCGATTGACTTAAAACTTAGCAAAGCAACACCTTTCGTAATGTAGATAGTCGCAGGGAATCCCGAGGAAAAATCCAGGAATCAATACTTCCAACTACGGATTTCCCCGTAATCGAAAACAGTGCAAGTGATACCGGGGTAACACCTAGTTAAACAAGGAATAAGTGTTAGTTTTTGTTTTGACATTCTAAATAGGAGCCATGTGACACCATTCTTAAATAAGCATAATCTTCCGAAGATGAAAGCAAGGAGAAAAGCGCACTTAGCAACTTTGCTATTTGGCATCATCAAGTCTGGTAATCCGGCATATCTATATACCAAATTAGAATGCAAGGAAACTAATCGAGATAGCTCAAGTATAAGGAAAGCAAAGGCACCTCTTAGATTTCCTACACATTCTTCTGCAGCATTTAGAGGTAGCTTTAAATACGCTGCAACCCGGCGTTGGAATAATATACCCCCATTCGAAACTGTGCCACAAAATATACCTTAAACGTAATTTGAAAAAGTATTTGATAAGTTATATATTTGATAAGAAACTAAAGATTATGCAGCACAATTTTCAATATTATAGCTGTTAATAAATAATTTTGTATCTTTATTTGTACGTAGATTTTGTTTATTTTTATTAAAAGTGGATTTTTAATATTGTATTATTAATTTTAATTCTTTTTTTTACCTTAACCTTTAATTTTAATTTCATTTAATTTTTAGATAGTACTATTGTTAGTGTTATTTTTGTATAGCTAATATCCCTTTTTATCTATATATGTATATATATATGCAACTTTTTTTCTTTGTTATTGATAAACTTGAAAACTACTGGACCGATCGGCATGAGACCATGACCATTCGACGCGGAATTAATTGTAGAAGGTTTTAGGCTATTCATTTTTTTTAATTCCTTCAACCCTTTACCATTTTTTTCAAATTTATGTGGATAGTCATTTATAATATAAAAATGAATCGCATAATGTTTTGGTAAGCGCGTAACTCAACAACGTCAATTTTGACAATTCTTATTTTTGAATGTTTTTTGAAGTCCAAGGATGGTTTTTAGGGCGAGAAAAGCTCGAATAGTTGCAGGACAATACCCTAAAACAGCCCTTTTCTGTTTCGCATACATACGTATTCTATTTTAATTAAATTAAGTCAATTTGACCTTTATTGGTATTAAATAAAGTACATAATAAATTACAAGTACTCACTGTCAATTTGCACTTTAATGTCGCTGAAGAAGGTTCAAAATCAATTGAATAGTCATAATCCGACCAAATTGAATAGTCACAAAAATGTAAGAGCTAAAGATATTTAGTACTACTGTAATTACATTTCAAAAATCATTCGTAAAACTGAAATCTGCCACATTCCAAATCATTTTGACAGAACAGAAATAAATAAATAAATTTTAAATTAGAATTACAATCAAAATTAAATCTAATAATAACAAAAATAGTAAATAAATCTAAGGGTATAAGGCTTCCTCGTCATTTTCGTATTTGTACAAATTTATAATATGTTATTTACTTTTTTATTTTTTATTTTTGACGTGAACTGCAAGCCAATACTTAAGAATGGAATTCCTCGGGCACTCCGAACACATCTTGAAGATAGTATTCTGCGAGTCACGAATGCAAGTCCAAAATGATGCGATTCGAGATCTCATAATCGTGAAGTAGTCCGGAACTCTGGCGTCGGCAAACATACCCGAAGCCTCATTATCTCGGTAGTCTCATCAAAATGCGGTATGCATTATTATACATCACTCTGATGCCACTACGTGAGTTGTTCATGCAATTGGCCCAAAGTTGACACGTGTTGTTTCTGATAATAATGTTTTCAAATTGAATAATATAAACGCCTATAGTTTCTTTGATGGCAATAACCTCTTAAAACCTTTTATTTCGGTACGTTATTAAAAAGTTCGTAGGAATATCTTTACTAAATAAATATTATGTAATATTGTAGAGGTGGTTTAACACTACAATGTGATTTGCATAACAGTATAATAAAGTTTTGATAAGATACAATGTACTTATTAGCAACAATATGATGATTATTATTATATTATTACAGAATGCAAACATATCGATAAAACCTTTATTTACTTTATAAGAAAACGACTAGGTTCGATTGTTAAAATTTTATTTACCAATTTTACAAATTAAATACACCAAGGGATCTTTTTTTAATCCAAGATATGAATCGTGTGTGATTCATACAAAATTCCTTTCATACATTTATCAGCAGTAACGAGATTGCCAACGTAAAAAAACATTGCGTTCCTTTTCCCATATGTGTTATAATATCATAAGTAACACCATAGTTTTGTTAATTATTTTTTACAATAAAATATAAAATCTAAATATGTTTGCAAATATATTTATATTATTTTAATTTTAGATCATAGTACTTGCAGAATTAGTTTTATGGAAATTTCTTAAACAATTTAAAGCTTTTGCACAAATAACTAATGCGTAGAACATATCGAACTTAGTTGTTCTCTGTGGCACTCATTTGACAGATGATAAACTATCTTCTTCAGTTTTGTCCGTCCGTGATTAGCCACTCCTATCTCGGCAATACTTAATTAGTTTTAATTTCTTGAAAAACTGACGCAAGAGATGTAGTTTCGTGATCTCAAAATTATATTATCAACGTTTTATGGGTTAAATAGAGGCAGTGGAGTAATACAGTCACAATGACGGGACGCTCGGGCCGTGGTGTGTTTGGTAAGCTCTTCTCGAAGAAAAATAGTGCTAGAGATGACCGTGTCACGGAGATCGGTATGCCTACTAACGTCAAACAACACATACACGTGAGTGTGAACTCGGAAACTGGAATGATAGAGGGGTTACCATCATCATGGCTGCGCCAGCTGAACGCACAGATATCGCCTGCGGAACAGAACGAGAACCCAAACGCAGCGATACAAGCGGTTGCGTTCCACAATTTTCACGTATTAAAAAAGGAGCAAGCAGAAAAGGAACCATGCAAACCTATAGTGACAGAAGAAGCCATCACAAAAGAAGGTTTGGAGATGAAAAAGTTTTTAGCAAAGAAAAATGCCCACCAAAGTCAAGATTCAGACATCTCTATCGGACAGAGCAGTGAAGAAGATGTTGCTCCATCTGATACAATATCACAGCGGCAAACTATGCCTGCTGCACCTATTAAAAATAGTCTTAAAAAGAAGGATGCAATAATGGACTTGACAGCAGTTGTGGAAGATCTTACACTAATAGGTACAGAGCCAGAGGAAAGCCCTATACTAAGGAAGAAAGAATTGATGAATGCTACCTTAACTGATGAAGAAATATATGAAGAATTAAGAAGAATTTGTAATAAGGATGATCCATATATTCGCTTTGAAAGAATCAAGCAACTTGGTGCAGGTGCTTCTGGTAAGAATTCTATCTACTATATAAAATTACTATTTTAGCCAATGGCTTCTATCTCATTATAATCAGATTTAGAACTTAAGCCAATATACTAGTTACCTATATTAATAGATTACCTTTGCACATACTTTCATGTATTCTGTTCCAAGGTTTCAATCAATCAACTAATAAATTGATTTTTAGCATCATCTACTATGAGTTAACAATATTAGATTTCAATACAAAAAATGTACCTGGAAATAAGCTTCTGATCTGTTTAATGTTAAGTAATTCTACAAAAAAAAGGTTGTGTCACAGAATCACACAAATTATCTTTTATTCTTGCAAAACTTTGCATCAGATGAAAATTACTTTATCTAATATATAAGGCCTGATGTACTTTTCAATATCATATTATATGAATAATTATGCACCATTGATGTTTAAAGTTGTTGATGATAATACTGCTACATCATAAACTTTCATAGAATTTTTAATAACAACTCCACAAAGAAAAGAGCCATCTTGAAAAGAGTCTTATATTGATCTTTATATAAGTCTGCCATACATTGTTTTGTTACATCTCTAATAATGATTAGACAGTGTTGTTAATGACACATAATTAATTATCTTTGCATTTCAATGAATTCCCACAAAACCTTACTAAATTATACATACCTACACCTACATACCTTTCTGAAGAAACACTATTTGTAAGTGAAAACCCCATAAATATTTGTTCAGTAAATTTTCAGTTTATTGCATACAGGCAGAACTTTGTTTTATAATTGACATTGGTGAGATCCCTGATATGGTAATTTAGAAAATTCTATGTTATAATTTGTCTGTATTGGGACAGGTGGTAGGTTTTAGCCATGGCTTATTCTATCAGGAAAGATGTATCACCAACCGAAGAGATTTGTGTCCCAGTATGATGCTGTGTAGAAACTATAAGAGGTAAATTGGCTATCAACAGATTAGCAGATCTTAGATTGTCTCATCACTTACCATCAAGTGTGATCACAGTCAAGTCACACAGTCACAGTGAACCTGTCAGCAATGTAAAAAATACTTATAATGTGTAAGGACTAATTTTTACAGTATTATAAATTATAAAGCTAATAAGTGAAATATCTAAATACAATTTATGTCAAATCAAATTGCATATTACACTATTTGTAACATTTATCTTTGTATTGCCTTGGTTTATACTCACAATACTGATAAACAATATACACAAATTTTGAAGCATAAAACATTATTTATTACAGGATGTAAATATTACAATTATGTATGTATTCATGTTGAAAACAGGCAAGATTTAACAGCTTCTTTTGAATTGTGAAATCTGTGTTTTAGTGATGCTTATCCATAAGGTTGATTACTTTGAGAAGGTATTGTTGTGGAACTCAGTAGTTACTGTTAACAACTATTATTATATTAATTAATAAAATAATATATTTAAAAGTAATTGCAGGGTTTCTTATTAGGCTCTTCTTAATGGACTCCACTTTCAAAGTGGTGCTTTTCAAATGTAATTGAATTTAAGAATATTTTGATTTTAAATGACATTAACAATATTATACTAATATAACCTGGTTAATGCTTAACTGTTTCATATTTGTTAGAAAAGTAAATTAATATCTTTTTATGTTTATTTTCATACAGATGTATTATTTTATATATGTGAAATAGATACAGTAACTTGTCAGATGTAAAATTGCCTTTAAACCTCTGAATATTCATTAAAAAATTGCATTAAGAGCAATTACTAAGAAAAGAAAGACTAAGGCCCAAGCCTTTTTGAAACACCTTTCTTTATTTCAATAAAAAAAGACTGCATATCTCTTGCGCATACTGTTGTGTTTTATAATATTTCCACATAATGTGTGTTAAGATTGGTGAGGTCAAAATTTAATCAAGAGATCATTGTTATTAGATAATTATTATTATCAAATTAAAAATTCTTTTCTCAAGCCTTAACTGAGCTTTAAATACAGTCATTTTCACATAATATTTCCAATGTCCCTTTACATTACATTAAAAAATGGAAAATGATCTAATTTTGAGGAGTTCCTTTGTACTGTCAAGAACCTAAAACAAACCCAGCCTATCCTTTCTTAACATCATCACTACAATGTGATTTCAATATATTTTATTAAAACTAGTTCAATACATGCACTGCCAAACTATCTTGTTTTGACAAATGATGATTATGATTTCACCATTATGTATATTTAATAAAAATAGATTTATCAAAATGTACCAAAACGATAATTCTATGGTTCATGCAAATGAAATAGCAGATATATCTATTTTCATATAAACATAAAGTAGTTAAAATATTTTTATGAAAACAACTCCATTACACTCATCTCAAGCTTAACTGTGCGAAGACACCAAGACAATGGTATTTATCTTGTTGTACAGCCTTGACTATAATTGTACAATATTTCAAACTGTTTGTAAAGCTGAAATAAAAACCTGTGTGACAGACAGACGTCCACCCATTGTATGGTAATTACTTAAGTTACATACAAAATTCTAAATACACCAAATGAAGATGGCCTATTGTGTTTCTAAACAAAAAAAGTTTTGATTGAAACACTAGGTTTTTCTACTGTTTAATTACTTAAGATTCAGTCTATATAAAAATTTACAGAGCAAAATATGAAAAATTACGTCTAATGTCTTTACATATTATAAATGAAGTTGTTAAATATTACAAAAAAATGTGTGCGTACAAAGTACACATGTCAGAAGTGAAACTTCTATGGCAAATTAATTTTTAGGTCTTGTTTATAATCATACAAATATAAAACTTTAGATTTCCGAAAAATGAAGATATGTTAGGAATTTAATTTTCAATAATATATTAAAAGTGTCAAAAAATAATACAAACGATTTTTTGAAATCTTAAATGACGAATTGTAAATAATAATTCCACATGATTATTGTCAATATTTATTAAATTTAGTTTTTGAATATAAAATTTAGAAAATAGTATTTATGAAACATTTTTATTTTATAAAAAAGGAGTATATTCTTTTATTAAATGATGAGTGACAAATGAAAGTGGCACATATTATTTGTAATATTAAAACTGCCTAACCTTCAAACAAATTAGAAATATAAAAATATTTACCCTCATGCGTCGAAAGAAGTTCCACTTCAAAAAACACTAAACCTTACTACATGCATACACTGTACTTTACTGTATGTACACACTTGATGGTAAGTGATGATACAGTCTAAGATGGAAGCACGCTAATCTGGTAAGAGGCAATCTACCTCTTAGGGTTTCTACACAGCATCGTACCGAAAACACAAATATCTTGCTTGGCGGTACGTTTTTGCTAGTAGGGTGGTGACTATCCACGGACGAAGCTTCCCACCAAACTCAGACAGATAAAATATTTTGTTATCACAATTTCCTGAATTCGCTCTCTGTTCATCAAAGCGAATTCTTGCACTATTGGGCCATCATCGTGTCTGTCTGTTCCCAAAAAATCCCGAATCGAAGAATTCGTTATTCACTGCGTTCTCTCCCGTAAAAGTGTATAATTGAATTATCATTCTAAACCATTTAAACAAAAAAATGTGATCAAAATCACAGACAAGTATTTTGTTTAAGAAGAGTTCAATCTCACACATGCGCACAGAAGAATATACATTTAAAGGTTAGTCCGTTAAAACAGAAAATAACGATATCGTTTATAACGACAGACCGTTTATAACAACCGAATGGGAAGGTTCAAAGAATCTTTAAACTAATAAATAAACATGCCGTCTATAACGGCACCGGATACTTATCGCTTAACACAACGAAGCTTTATCGATATTCATTGGCTATAACGACCAATCGTTTACTTGTTCCAGGAAAATAATCGTTTTGAAAAAAGTTGAAGGAATTGACTATTACTATCTTACCTTATCTTATACGGGCCTCTTCTGCACTCAATGCTATTTAATCTTAAATTTTTTACTACTTTTTTGAGCTTAAAAAACACCGTCTAAACTATCCGATGACATTAAAAACTAAGTCTACGAACTATACGATAAGATAATTAATTTTAATTAAGTTAATTTTGTTCATAATAAAGTTTATTATATCCACATTTTATTTGAAAACAAATTAACGTAACGTATACCCAAACATACATATATTATACATACATTACATACATAACATCACGCCTCATTCCCATAGGGGTAGGCAGAGACAACATCCTTCCACTTGCCACGATCCTTGCATATCTCCTTCGCTTCTTTCATTCTCATTAAACCTTTCATACAAGTTCGTCGGTTTAGAGTACTCTTGACCTGGCC
>JACTOM010000934.1:10115981-10234003 GCA_015832385.1 Elymnias hypermnestra
TATATAATATAAATATTTTTAGCGACACTTCAGATATTTAAAAAAAAAAATCAAAACGCCAAAGTGATTAACGCAATAAAGCTCCTATCATGCCCGATGCCTTGCGAGAAGTGAGTCAACCCCGCGTGACACTCAACCGACGCGGGCCATTCCCGCTCGCTGACGTCATCCTTCGCACGGTCATGTTGCGACATGTCTTGGCGCTCTAAAACCACGCCCCGAGACTTGCAAAATGCGATAAATATATATATATATACATACATATATTATAAATATAACTAATACTGTATATTGCTTATAACAACTATCGGACATAACGTTCGAAATATACAGTCCCTTCAATGTCGTTATATCCGATATCGACTGTACTTGTTAATAATTGTATTATTTTTGCAAAAACTTAAATTTTCTAGTCATATAAATGCAATCAGTGCATAATGTTAATTAAAGTAATGCATATATTATCCAAGACAACGAAATGTATATGAAATATCTAATGCTGCTGTTTCTTATAACGATAAAATGTATAAAGTAAGGTAAGTAGCAGCCCATATGTAGATAAATATGTAACATTAGCTTTTTTTTATAGCTTTATACCCTCTTTGTTCTACACAATCCATAATTTGTTTTATAAATACAATAGTCTTCTAATAGAGAGCGTATGAACATATTAACCGTAATCACTCATTTACAGATTAAAATTTTACAATATACTCATAAAAACCTTTGTTTTTTGTTTCCTTTGACTAATTTCCGAAACATGTGAATTTATATATGCAACAAATATTTTAACTTTAATGTATTATTTTAAGTATCATAGTCTTTTACTTTATTAGTAAGAATAACTACTTAGTTTTTAGCCGGTTTCTTCATAGTAATTGATTCGTTACTAAGAGATTCACTAATAACGATCAAAGAGAGCGAATTGAATGTCTGAAAATAATTCTCTGTAACAGCTAAATCTTTAATATTATAGGGAAGTAATATTTTTCTCAAAACTGACATGGGAATGGGGAAAAATAATATCACATTTATCCAAAGAGTAGCGTTGTAGTATTTGTTAATGTGATGAAATTATGAAATCAAATAATGTAACAAGATGAGTTGATATCAATTGTGCAAATTAAGTGTAATTGCTGTAATCAGATTAAACCGGTGCTTTACACTTATCTCGCTGTATTTCACTGTCTGAATTCGTATGAAAGGCAATCTTTAGAAAGATTCTAATAACAATTATCATTGGCATCACCACATATATAAAATACTAGCTGGTATTTGCGACTTCGACAGCGACGAATTATTACGTTTCTGAGATACCTCGTTGGTACAATTTCTTAGCTAATTGAATTTAACAAACTCTATTGAATGGTCAAGTCAGTCTTTTGGCAACAATTTTGACATTAATGATAGAAATTGAATGAACATATTTCTATAAAACTCCATCGATCCAAATGTTTCAGTTATAACAATATATCGTCAAAAGTATAATACGCTTTATGTAAAAGTTAGTCATAGATTTATTGTAGTATCTTATTATATAAATGTATGCCCAGCCCATTCGTCAAATCTATCACAGTCCATTCATGGTTCTTGATTTTCCGTTAATGATATGTGATAATCAATCAAACGTTTTAGTGTTAATATACAATTTCTTTATCTGCAGGTGTCGTCTTCATCGCAATTGATAGCAAGGATGATTCAAGAGTGGCGATCAAGGACATAGATTTAACGAAACAATCCAAGAAGGACTTAATACTCAACGAAATCAACGTCTTAAAAGGCTTTAATCACAAAAATCTCGTCAACTTCTTGGATGCTTTCCTATGTTACGATCACCTTTGGGTCGCGATGGAACTACTGGATGGCGGATCCTTAACCGACGTTGTAACAGAAGTGGTTATGAAGGAGGGTCAAATAGCTGCAGTTTGTCGCGAAACTTTGCAAGCGATTGCCTTTTTACACTCCAAAGGAACTATTCATAGGGATATAAAATCTGACAACGTCCTTCTAGGAATGGATGGGACAGTTAAAGTTACAGATTTTGGTTTCTGTGCCAATATTGTTGGTGATGAGAAACGGCAAACTATGGTAGGCACTCCTTATTGGATGGCACCAGAGGTTGTCACAAGAAAACAGTACGGCAAGAAGGTCGATGTTTGGTCACTAGGGATTATGGCCATTGAAATGATCGAAGGGGAACCGCCGTATATGAAAGAGGCTCCTCTAAGGGCACTATATTTGATAGCTGCTGTGGGTAGACCAAAGATTCCAAGATGGGATAAATTATCACTGGAATTCCAAGACTTTCTAGATAAATGTCTGCAAGTTGATGCAGATGAGAGAGCTACGGCTGATGAACTCTTGGCTCATCCTTTCCTAGACTGCGCGATGGAGTTGAAAACTCTAACTCCCCTTATTAAAGCCGCACAGAGGATTCTCCACAAGAATTTTGACTGAACCTGATAGTATTTTTCTGCTTTTTGTATGCATTTTTTAAATTCCAGGCCCGTCCCTTTTGTGGGGTAGTTATTCCATTTGTATCGTGCCAATCGTTAATGTGATTATAAACTTTTTTAGTGGAAAGTTGAATCTTATGAAGCTATTCAGCAGAATTAGTATTCGGATATCGTGTATTTTTTGTATGGCATTTATTTATAAAACAATTCGAGTAGCGTTTTGGTAGTTGCCAACTTGTAGGGCAGTGATATTTTTGTATTGTTAAAGTCAGTCCAAATTTCCATAAATGCTTGGCGTCCATGTTTTTTACAGGAGTAAAAACTGAACTGATATGTAAATTGAAACAATAATTTAAATGTAGGCATTTTTTCTAGTTCTAAATAAATCTTGGAGTGATTGTCAAGTTGGTAATTTTGTCTAAAGTAATAGTATCATATTTATTCGTCATGCATTCTCATCGCTATAGATATAGGTAGAAGGGATTCCTCTTGAATTTGTAAGAAATATTTACCAAAGCAATCACGGGGATTCCCCAGTCTTTAAGTCTCGTGAGTAAACTGTGAAATTCTTATTAAAAAAATCTAAGTTGCGGATAACTCTTGCACTATACGACTTTTAAAATATTTTTTTGATAATATTACGACATTTTTTCATTTGTGACCTAAACTTAAAACATCGTTAAAAATCACAACAGCCAAAACGGCATAAATGTTAATATTTTTTCCATTTGTGCAATTAATTATTGACATCGTCAAAAAACACAAAAGTCAATATGTCAAAAATGACAATTTTGATGTTTTTTCATATGTGACCTAGATAAAGGACATCGTCAATAATCACAAATACCAAAACGCCAAAAACTGTCAGTTAACTATGATTTTTTTTCAATTATGTCCATAAATATTTTATTAGAATACCTTTATATTTATATATCGGGCTAAAACTATAAAAGATAGTAAAATGTACTTTGCAATAAAGTATTCAGCGCGATTATTTGAAAGAAATACTCCAATTTAAAGATTGACTAGGTTGAATTTGATACATTGCACTACTCCAAAGTATGGTTAAGAAGGATCAAATTCTAGGAACTAATGTCATACGACTTATAAAAGGAAAACGTTGAATTTTAATATATACTCATATTTTCAAATCATCATACACAACTTTAAAACATAATATGTTATGTAAATCGTGTTTTAGTGTACATTATTAATTCGCTAGATTTTTATTTTTGGTAAACGCAAACTGCGTTATTATTACACGCTTTATCACATTTCTGGTGTAGATATGATATCTGCTACTGATATAGATATACATACATCACGCATACTATATCACTGACGTGAGAGACGTATGCATTATAACAATGTAATACTATATTACGTAAAATGTAATAGAAATTGAAATACTTGCTTTAAAATATCCAAAATATAACGGACTGCATAAATTATCTTGTGAACTTTTAACAGTCACTTTTTGACAGTCCGCCATTTGCATTTTTAAACGTCAATTTAAAATCCCGCCGAATAACGTAATGGCGGCGTTTCTAAAATGTTTTTAACCATTTAAAAAGAGATTTGTAATGATAAAATCCAAACTTTTTTGTGTTATAATGGTCTATAAACAGCCAAAGTGGAAGTAAAGTAGGAATGGCTTTGCATATTATTACATTTATTTACGTGGTATTCACCAGCCTATTAATGTCCCACTGCTGGGCAAAAGCCACCTCACTTCTAGAATAGAAAAAAGTGTAATCAACACTATTAGATGCTTTTTTATGGGATTCCGAATATATAATTGGCTGTATAGATGACAGCATTTCCGTTATTGCCTGGATATAAAATAAATTATTAATTTAGTTAATAATTCCTTGAGTTTAAATCGAAGGATAGTTGAAAATTGTGTAATAGTCGTTACAATATGAAGCTAAAATTCGTAATTTGAATTTTAAAAATATATTTTTTTAATCATGTATCGGTTTAGACTCCAGCAAAGTACAAATACAAGATTCGAGTAATTTTCTCCCATTAAAAGTTTTTGTTTTATAGGATAATAGTTTTTCAATTGAAAACAACTTGTGTGGAATGGCATTACAGTTGGGATCATAAATAGACTTTATACCTATCGCACAAAGTCTAGATTTCCATAAAAAAAATATGAGTTTAGATAATGTAGTCATGTAGGTTCGCTTACAAATGTAGTGTATTTAAGAGTTATCGTTCGCTTTATCAGTTTACCAAAAACTGTATATAAACGTATAGGTATTAAGTGTTTACCGCACGTAGCATTTTTATTTATAAGAACTGTTAAATTCTGTTTTTTTTTTATAACGCCGGAAGTTGCAGATTGTTAAAACTAAATCCAGTTTAAAATCAAAAGCGTGGACGAAGTGAAACTTCATTGGCTTATATTTTATTAAATTCTATGTAATTTTATTCTTAATTCATTTTACATGAGTATTTTGTCATAATTTTCTCTTAAGTAAATTGTGACTAAGTAAAGTAAAGAATTATAAATACTCACACATATGTACCTTGCGTAACAAGTAACGCAACTGTTTTTCTGTGGCATATGAAGTTTCACTTTTGTATTTATTTTTGAGGTGATAACGTCTTATAAATCGATGAAAGCCAGTTGCATGCACGAAAAAGAATGATTCATTGTCACGTTCCGTCTGAGCCGAGTGTGCAAGCGATAGAGAGGTGCGATCGGCCCAATTCCATTGTAAAACCATAACTGCTCATCAATTCTTATAACGTTACTACGTAAAATTATCCTCCCTAAACCGACTTTACAGACAACCATCGCCGGTTTTAAAGAGTTACTATTAGATCCAAAAATATTTTTTAATCTATTTCGATACATTTCAATCTGTTCTGTAATACATTCCTATTTTTTCATCATCCGTTTGAAACGACCAAATATTTATTACTCTACTCTATACTCTATGCTTCTAGAATTAAGACTTGAATGTAAGACTGTATTGAAGTAATGACTTATTATGCCCACAATTTTTAAACAAACTTTTAATTTTTAAGCTTCTAGTGAAATAAATTAATAATAACAACTCTTTTTGTAAGATATATTTAGCATCTGTGGGCTTTGAATTGACAATTTTAAAAAGTATATATGTATTGCCACAAATTCTCTATTCTTTATAATCTATTTTATATATCTGTGCAATATCATTGTTTTTTAATCTATTGTTTCCTTTTAGGTTATGCAAATCAAAGAGCGGCCATTTTGTTAGTATTTTTTTTATCAATTTGTTAAATTGAATTCTTATAGTATTTGTAAAGTAAACGGTGAGTAATTTTAGGATGTGTATTTCTCTATAATAATTATGTAGGTTTCTTTATTTTGTAAGCAGTAGCCATATTTGGATTAAGATCGTTACGAAAATACATGGGATTTGGTTTCGGAGACGTCACTGGAATACCCTCCACCATGAGTGCCTGCTTTGAATAATTAGTTTATAAATAGTGTTACTGTTAGTCTATACGCATTAATGCCGCACAACGAAAATTGTGTTAACTTTATTGAAGCTAGATCGCTTAGTCGTAAGTTTATATACACCAATGACACTTTTTGAACATTTTATTACTAGAGATTTGCCTATTAAATTATTTTTGTAAATGATTCGGTGTTTTTATATCGTCCTTTTTAAAATAAAAGCGAAGACCCTGTATTTTTTACGTGAATACGTCTTTAAATCGTATCAATAAAAAAAACGAATGATAACAAATCGGGAGATACAGTTAAGTGTTAAAGCTACCACCTCCGTCTGAATTTCCAATTACACTACTGGATAGCTAAAAGATCAAAGCATTTATTACGCTAAGCAACATTACGCGCACAATTATGGGGGAAGCCCCGCCATTTTGGAGGTTTTTGCGCTTAGAGATTTCATTTAGCATCCGTTCCGCACTCACATTTTTGCGTCGATTGCCCCGCGGGTTGAATGCCGCAAAAGTGGCTCTTGCGTCTTAAATGTACATGAAAGTCTACCACATGTTATGATTTTTATGTTTGCTAATAGTTAAACTATACAATGTTATCTTTTGTTTATTAAATTAAGACTAGTGTAGCGTCATATTGTGCAAACTTTGAGATAGTGAAAAAAGTCCGTCTTGTATTTACAGGCTCAAATCTTAACAATTAAAACTATAAAATTCCACAAAGAAACTTAATCTTCATCGCGACATAGGCACCGTTGGTAACGGCTACTTTTAAATGATTTATTTTGTTTTTTCTATTGTCTTGTGTTATCAAAATTATGTCAACTAGTGAGCGACGTGGACAATCCAAGTGTTATATATGTGTAAAATTGTGACTGAATATAATAAGATGTTTAAATAAAATAAATATGTGTCAAGTGGAATCTCATAAGCAATCGAATGGTACCATAAAAATACCATTTGACCGAGTCAAGCGGATCAACTACGATGCCAGAGCATCTGTTTTTATTTGTGTTGATTTATTTCCTGAATCCGTTAATACCGAAGAAGACCGTATATGAAGGGTGGCAATGTACATTTGGTATGTTTTTTATATATAAAATATACAAGGTAATATATTCCTATATACAGATGTAGTAATGTTAAAGTTTTGAAATGGCAAATCAAAAACAGTCATTATAAATAAATAATTTTATTTACATTTATCTATATTTGACAATTTAATAATTAATTCCATATATCAATTAAATATTTCTTGTCTTTTTGCATGTCAGATACAAATGTCTCTGCTTCGTCTGCAGTTTTCCCGCCATATTTCGTGAGACAGTTCACAAGCGCTTCTCTGACAGCTGCCGCCATCTTGTTGACGTCACCGCACACGTACACGTGCGCCCCTTGCAGTATTAACTTTGCAACTTGATCACCGTTTTGGGTAATCGCGTTCTATAAATATTAACAAAACTATAATTTTCACTGAAAATAGTTCATTGCAAATAAATATTACAACACTTGCTACTGCCCGAGACTTTATATGCATATATATAAAATTACAAATATGATAAAAGCATTCAATGTTATTGATGAAGTTTGGGGACAACATTTGAGTTAAAATTGCAGGGCACAGTTAGTAATGAATCAGTTAAAAAGCTATGACCTAAACGTGCAAGCGTTCTTGCTACATACCAATTTTCAATCTATAATATAAAAATGAATCGCAAAATGTGTTGGTAAGCGCATAACTCAACAACGCCTGGGTCAATTTTGACAATTCTTTTACATGTTCGTTGAAGTCCAAGGATGGTTTTTACGGCGAAAATAGTTCTATTAATTAACAAGGGAAAACAGCCCTTTTCTGTTTCCCATACAAATGTCTTCTAACTTAGATGTAGAGTCAATTTGATCGTTATTGCTATTCAATAAAATTCATAACCAATTACAAGTACTCATTGTTGTCTAAGCAATGTAGGTGTGTTCCTAACGTCAAGGAGTCAATTTGCACTTTATTACCGCTACACAAAGTTCAAAATCAATTGAAGGCACAATCAGACCAAATTGAATAGTCACAAAATGTAAGAGCTATAGATATTTAGTACTGCTGTAATCGTCATTTTGAAAATCATTTGTAAAACTGAAATATGCCAATTTCCAAATCTTTTTGACAGAATGAAGTCTGTCGGGCCTGCTAGTTTTCAATAAAACCCTTGAAGTCGTTATTGAAACAAGGTTTTTAAAATGGTAGAAAATATTCTGCCACGAAAAAAGAAGATATCACAAAATTTAACAAAATAATAAGAATGAAGATATACTCTATAATAGTGTTTCTCATTGTGCTGCCCAAAGGGTCTCAAATTGATAGTTAAAGAAATTGTAATGTTAGGATGGAATCTGGTCTAAAAAGTTTGGGAAACACTGCTCTACATTATTCAAAAATATAAAGATTTTTAGGTTATTTTGCTCTATGGTTTCTAATAGTCTCTCGCGTCAATATATATTTTTTGTTTGATTGAGTTTATATTAACTTAAAATAATAATAAAATTACATGGATTTCTAAAGAAATTTTATATTTCATTGTTATCAATTTGTAATTTAAAATGCCTTTCAATAATATGGACTAAAATATATAATTCATTAATTTAAATCATAAAATAGTCAATATCTAAGAGATTTCTAATTTAAAAATGGCCACATATTAGTTATTAAATTTGTACAGTAAGTAGTTGTTAAATATGTAAAATAAAGTGGGCACTTTGAGGGCCTGCAAGAAAAAATATATTTTATTATTATTAGTATAGTAACTCATACTAACCTGTACATAACAACTCTCAGTGTTGCCACTCCTTGAAAACGATGTAGTCAATTTATCTAGAATATTCCTTGATATAAAATAATTCAACTCTTCTTCATATATAAAATCAAGCTTTGGATTCCTACATCCAAAGAAAACCCAAGAATAACCCAGTTTACTGTCCACATTCACTTTACTTAAATATTCCCTTTCTTCTAAAAATCCTATGTAAGGTGACACCCCTGTTCCTGGACCAATCATTATAACGGGAGTTGTTATATCCTCGTTACAATAAAACCCATTTAAATTCTTTCTTAAATAAATAGGTATTTTTATTTTATCATTTTTAAGATTCAATGCTTTCATCTTCTCTTCTATATTATTTTCTATAAGAAATATATCTTCTAACCATCCAGTTGTAAGACCTTTTCTATTATTACCTATATCCATAATGGAGAAACATATTTTAATGTATTTCTCGTTACTGTGACTGCTGTTTACTATCGAATAAGGTCTAGGCAATAATCTAGGCAGGTGTTGTAATATAATTTCAACAGGAGGTTGACATGTTTTAAATATTGTGAGTAGATCTATTAAATTTGTTCCTTTATTTAGTATGTGTGTTGTGTATGCAATAGAACCTTCTTTGCTGCATAGATATTCTAAGACCTTTTTTTCAATTTTATCTGTGGTATATCTTGATAGAGCTAGTAGAAAAAGCTAAAAAATGAACATAAGTTAAATATTAACAGGAGGTGAAAGAGTTTTTAGGTTTCACATATTATTGTTTTGCTCCAGGAATATGCAGTTTATTGTACATTACTGCAATTAAAGACTAAGTAAATTTAATTCTTCCTTATGCTCTAAAATATTTTATGAAATAATAGGCCCCTGATTGCCTTTTGATTTTGTGACAAAAGACCCAAATGTAACATGAAATATAAGATTTAATTAATTATAAGTAATAAGTGACTAATAAATATAATTTGATATTGAAGCTGTACACAAATAAATATAAATTACAGTTACACCATTCTAAAACAAAATATTACAACAAAAAACTAAACAATTTGAGGGAGCTTTACTGTATAATAGGTTACCAGATTATATAATTTGTGAAAAATCTTTTGTAGTTTTTAAAAATTGCTACTTAAACATTAATATTACGTTTCTATTTTAAAAAATGATATACTCATGATTAACAAGAATGAGAAAAATAAAATAAATCATACACAAAACTGTATTAAAATTATTCTACTACATTTTTAACATGCTACTACCAGTATTTATCAAAAGTACAGCATAAGAACACATTTTAATGTTACTGAATATATTTATAGTATATATGTTTTATGTGCATTTCTAAATATGTTTTCTGTTCTATTCTCTAAGGACATCTGTTCAAATTTACATTAAAATACAACAAATTTAGATGTAGGTTTACGTTTAAGGCAAATTAACAATCTCAGACATCCTAGGCAGTAACACAAAATATGAGTTACCACATTAGCTGTCAACATATTAAAAAAATGTATTTGACCTTGGGTTGACTAAAAGTTTTAAACAAAATATATATAGGAATAGCAGGAATCTCATAGCTGTAATTGAAAAGTACATACCTTTTTCAAAATCCCTCGCAAATCAACACAGTGTGTCAGTACATGTCTAAATGTTGATTGCACTGGTATATATGCTGGTATTTTAGCACCTTTCTCTATACTAAGTGTGTAGCAAGTATCTAGTACATCCTTAATTTTTAAATGGTCAATTAATGTGTTTACTTCTGATTGACAATTTTGAGGAATTATTCCAATAGTGTCTCCAGGCTTAAAACTAAAGTCACTAACCTGAAAATTAATGTTAAACATAGACTTGTTAACTGCAAAGGTAGACTTGACACTTTACCACCCTCATGGTGCAATTTGGGCTGAATGTTAAGGTGGAGAGATAGGAATATTGTATACTACTAACTAACACAAGCGAGGAAATGTTGCTCTAATAAGAAAAAGATAATAAAAAGATAAATTATTAAAAAACAACAACAAAGCAATTATAATGAATAAGTTACTGCTTTTCATTATCAAATGTATAATGCCTAAATCAAAACAAATATTTAACGTTTATATAAAATAGTAAGTGAACTGTTATTATATAGCATACCTTTTCATATTGTGATATGTTCTAATTATGTTTTGTTAAACTTACTTGAATGTCCAATGAAAGTTCATAGACAGCCTTACAGTCCTTGTGTAATGCAGTGAGCCTTCTCCATTTACTAATTGGTGCGTAAAATATTTCACTAGCAGCAAAGGGCAAAGGTGGATCTTTTGCATTGGCATAGACTGTTTTATGTTCCTGAAATATTGCAAATAATTAACTTAAATTTAAACTATCAATTGAATGTAATTTAAAACATCATTGAATTTAAACATGTTTATATTAGATTCATTTAAATAAAAAATGGATTAATTTAAACCATATTGCATGTCAAAATGTAATTTCTTTCATTTAATTCAAATGTTTATATGAATGGGAGACATAGTTTACTAAGTTGGACTCATAATTCAATTTTAAATTGCTGGTATGTTAGAGCTTGACAAAGAATATTGTCAGTATTCTCCTGACTAAGAGAGTGAAGGAATAGAGAGTGCATGTGTGTATTAAGCCTAGCAACCAGCAGTGGAGCAGCATGGTGGGTCTATGCTCTAAAAACCTATATGAGTGCAGAAACCTCTGCCTATCAATAATAAAAAATATTGCTTATACTCACTTGGGAATTGGTGAACTTAATATTTATTCCATTTTCTTTGAGCGGCGGTAAATTCAAAACTTCATTTTCATTTACACAATTAAATATGTCGCGGAAATTATGATTTATAACCATTTTAAAAACAAGTATCGTAAATAATGTAATTAAAATAATATATTTTGTGATAATCACATATTGCAACTATTAAGACAACTTTCAAATTTGTCATCTTTGACACATGCACGTGTTATTGACATTGTTTTGACAGTAACATGTTTTTATTTTCATATAACGTAAAAGGCAAAGGAAAGATTGTTACTCTAGTTATAATCATCTTTAATTGATATTAACAGAATACACATGGTTAACAACTTATCTCAAATTAATTACTAATGTAAAGAAATTATTAAATCCAATGTAATTATTTTGGAATAAAGAAAAAGATACGAGTACAATAAATTATAATGATTACATAAGCGATGTATTGAGTTGAAGTGCTAAGTAACATTTCGATAAGAAGAAATTATTATTAGGATATTTCGATAATAAAGCGAGGGTATATGAGAAATTTAACATTAGTTATCAACCAAACAAATTAATATCGAACCTTGCAATGTAAAGTCGTACACTATTAATGATACATAAAAGTGTTTTTTAATTGATGATATTAATTCGACAATAAAACTTTACAAAATTATTTTCAAAACGTATATTTGTTTCTTATACATTCTCCATTCTCTGAATCAATCAGGGCCCACTGTAAAAAAAATATAACACTGTTTAGCAATATTTCAGATTTAAAATTGTACAGATGTTACAGCAAATACTGCTTAAATAGGTAAGTTTGGTGAGAATTATTTAGAAATAAACTTACAGTCCATAGGCACTCCCTCTTCACCAGTATACCCTGCAATACATTCTGGACAAACGGTCGTGTCGCAGGGATTTTCTGTTTCGGTTGGGAAGGCAGGATTCAATTCAGCTGGTGGTGGCTATCAACATTGTAATGATTTCAAATTAATACAATCGCATCAAAATTTACAAAATGAAATTTTTTAATTCATACCTCAAGTCGGTAGAGATAAGACAGTTTGCATGGATCCCAAGTGGTGCAAAGAGTGGCATTGTGCATAATGTCTTTCCTGGGTTCATCTCCAAAATAATCGAAACTGATAACAATATTATTATCTATTGCACATTGCTCTAAAAAGTCGTTTACTGATATCTGCGAAAATAAAAAAAATCTAGTCAAATTACAGTGCCGTGTTATGAACTCCTTAATATACTAATACTAAAACGTATATTATCTCCACACACTTTTACCGCTATAGGAACTGTTATATATCTGTGAATTTTGAGGCAAATAATTAGTAACTCTGATAAACCTTCGGGCGCAAGAGGAAAACGGCTTGCGATAAATAATAATTAGGAGTAGCCTTGGGATATAACAGGACAAACGTAGTATCTCTTATTACTATAACTGTTTCGCCATAATAACAGGCACCAATATATGTTATTAAATAACAGGTGTCTTGTTTTTAGAGAAGAAGAATGCACAATAAATATATTAACGTAATAATATATAGCATTGACATTATTATCGCTTATAAAACACTTTAATTGGATCATTTATTAAAATGTGTAATTAATTAGAATTACGCACAATGTATGTCATAATGTCACAAGAAGATTGGACATTATCAGTTCAGTATCTTGAAATTATAATCAACATAACAATATAACTCATAATACGAAATATAACACTAGATGCTTCTCGTTTCACAATCGCAAGACCAACTGTTAGCTGTTATCTTCGAATACTAGTGATTTATACCTGTTATGTTATATACGCCTCACTCCTAATTAGGAGTAATAGTTCTACATATATCCTAACCACAGATCACAACCGTTTAATAAATCAATCACACAAAACTACCTTCGTTTTATTCCCACAGTCTAAAGTACCATTTTGGAAATAATTATTTTCCCGGTCTCCATTTCCAAGGCAGAACATCCAGCCCTCATGAAATGAGTATTCAATTGGTGCTACTTCCGCTTCAATGCAAGGATCGACAGGCACAGGGATAGAATTGTGACCAAAAGTACATTTTCTTTCGTGCATATTTGCTTGAACACGGTAAGCGTCGAGATCTGGTTCAGAACCTTCTGGACATTCATAGTAGTTGCCTAAAATTTTTATAGTGATCATTTATTTTCAGCTACCATTATATATATAAAAAACTATTAACACATACTAATTATTTTGATGATGATTGTATTATTGTAGAATTTTAAAAACCTTTTACTAATATTAATAATACTTGTCTTAACATATTAGATATACAGCAACGTAGTTTTTTTTTTTAATACAATCATCCTCGGTTCTTCAAGTTGGTCAATTTCATAACTTCGTGCCAAAATGCAAGAGCAAATGACATAAAAACTACCATTTATATTTAAAATATATACAAATATAAATTATTTCAATCTACAGTTTTGTTACAAAGGAAAAGTATAGTTTGTTATCTTACCGTTCTGTATAATATACGTAGTTTTATAACGAGAGGTTACAACGGTCCTCACTGTGAGTCCATTACCACCGCTCTTAATGTTCTCCATTAACACTTCTTGAGCAGCACGTTGCTCTCTGGACCACTTTGCTGCCTCTTCAGCTAATATCTGCCGGCTTACTTTACCTTCCGATTGTGTTGACTACAAAATTTATTTAAATTTTATATTATGCTAGCAATTTAATAACAGTCATGTAAATTCGTCTGCTTCACATAAGAGAGAACAAACTTGTTTAGCATAAAAAATATAGTAAGTCAACCTTAAAGAGAGACATATCCTATCACGAACTTTTTTAAATGTAATATTTCCATGATACACGACTGTCGCGTAATTTTAATAGTTTACATAGCGCACGCAACGAAAGCTCACAAAAGGAATATTTTTTGCCTTTAATGCCTATTTAGATAAATTGGTTATCCGACACTGAAACAAATTTTCAATTCGAACTACCAGTTCCTGACATTAGTGCGCCCAAAGAAATAAACTATTCAGATTTATTACATTAATAAAGATGCTGATCAATGCTTATATTATTTCAAGCAATTATTAATCAAATTAATGATAGGATACTTGCTTGAGGAGGACTTTCCATTATTACATGTGGCCTTCCGAGTGTATGCTGCCAAATTAGTTGAGCAGCAACTTTGTGCTTCGTACTGTGGTGTAAAGGTTGTATCTGCAGAATACCGTACCAGGCAAGCTCTCTATACACACTNGGGGGACTGAATGGCGTACAACAAGCAAATCAGCATGATAAATCGATTTATAATGTTTATAGATAATTAATTATTATATTGTAGACACCCTATACCCTAACCATATCATTACAATAATGAATTAAACATTAAATTACTGATCCGACAAACTTCATACCGCCTCCGAATCAACAAATAAAAAAGCTGAATGATAATTGCAGAATATTTCAAGTTTAGTAAAAAATGGTATAAACTTAACCGGAAAAAGATTATAATAAAAAAAAACGCGATTTTTACTCGTAAATTATCCCCCCCCCCCCCCCAATTCCATAAAATATTATAGTTGCAATCAGAAAATGCTGGTTGTCAATGTTTTATGTCAAAAATAATTTAAAAAAAACAACAGCATTCGTTTAAATTTAATATGATTTTTGAAAACGCAACGAACATCAAACATTTCATATTCAAAAGAAAGACAGGAAAAGCGGTTATCCAATAATGGTTTAACAAACAGCATTCTCATACACAGCATGACAAAAACACTTCTCGTTATAATTTGATTTAATTTCTGAACCAATTTTAAATTTGACTTACGAACGTCAAATGTGTGACAAGGACTCAAGGAGGAGTAGTTCAATAATCTGTGCCCAATTGGGCACACCTGAAAGCCATTCAACAAAGAAAAAGCGGTTTCTAAGAGAAAGCGAAGTCGTTATTTTTACTATAGTTCAAGAATGTTTTCCTATATGCTCACCTTTTAAGCCTTCCCTGGACTTCCATAAAAAATTCTAAACAATCCAGCCGCTCTGGAGTTTTAGCGAGACCAACAAATAACAATTGATTTTTATATATAGATTTAATATATGATTGCAGAATGATTGATATAATCTACAGGATTGGTGCGAACAAAATCAAATGCATCTTAACATTAGTAAAGGCTTTGTTATCTCGTTTACTAAAAAATATTCGAAAATCATTTATAATTATAATATTCATTCGCTAGAGCGAAAATCGGTTATTAAGGATTTCGGGGTTATTTTTGACGAACAGCTTAGCTTCCGCGACCATTACAGTACCATAACAACGAAGGCCTTTAAAAATTTGGGATTTATTGCAAGAACCACGAAACTTTTTACAAATCCGCAGAGCTTTATATTGCTGTATAACACCTTAGTACGGACGGTGCTAGAGTACTGTGCCGTGATATGGTCGCCTTGTTACGCTGTTCATTCAGAGAGTATTGAGCGCATACAAAGGAAGTGTCTAAACATACTCACTTATCGCAGTGGTCTGTCGAGACAAATACCTTCTTACGCAGCTCGACTCAAAAAATTTAATATGACTTCTCTTCACATCCGCCGTAAAAGACTGGACTTGCTAACACTACACAAAATACTGCATTCCAACCTAGACTCCGCCACTTTACTCTCCCAAATAAATATTAATATAAGAATTTCAAGTCGTAGGTCAAACAATATATTTCCACTAGTTGTCTTTAAAAACAATACCTCTTATTACAACCCTATAGTCAGGATGTGTCGGTCATATAACCAGTTCGCTAATTCAGATTTAGACATTTTTAACGCTAGATTCTCAGTTTTCTATAATAGGCTTGTTAGGCTTTGTAGTTGAATTGATTGAATATCTTGATTATATTAATTTAATTACAGGGTTTGATGAGCTTGTTATAGAAAACTGACTAACATCACTAAACTAATATTTATAACCCATAGAAACTAAAATTAATAAACTAACACTTATCTACTAATACTTAAACTTATAAATTTAATAACTGCTTCGTAAAAAAATTAAAAACAACAATGTTATGCTGTGCGACAATAAGGTCTATACTTTATATATTATTACTTAAGAATATATACATATTGTGATCTGTTTTGGCTGCCTTAATAAATAAATATGAAATTTATACAAGGATTAATCTTTTTACAAACACACTTACCGGCATGAAATCCATATGCCACTGGAATTTTAAGAAATTATTTTCAATAACAAATTTTAATTAAAATTACAGACTCAGCTACTACACTAGTTACCTCTTCTTCAACTTGATCTGTTGTTGCTGAATCTAAATGGTAAAAACAAAACATATTTTTGTATAAAAACCAAAATTATTTCAAACGTCGCACAAGAGTCTTTCAACCACCTACCATCATCGTCTGGATCAGCATCTGTAAAACTAAACTATAAAAATAATTTAGTAGCTCCTTAATACCGTAGGTAGTAACAGGTAAATGACAATTTTATACCAACCTGTAACAATGATAAATCTAAAAGTATTTTTGTAATTAATCTATTAAACATGTGCATGTTTGATAATATTTCTGTATGAAATGCTAAAAAAGAATGTTTTCGACATTACTTTTTTATTACTCCAATTAAAATATTGTTAACTAACGTTATCTATGAAATAAATTTGTAAAGTCATTATATATGTATTAATAGTATTTCGGTAACGACTAACGAGCAATAACTTTCTTACTGGGTTTCATATTGCTTTATCAATGATTACCAATTGATGATTCTTAATATTAAATCTAAAGCTTCACAATGCAAAATTATTTATTGTTTTGGTATTTTTCTTATTTCTAACAATTGCGGCTTTATTTTGTATTATGTCTATCTTCATTATTAAAAACCGTTGAATAAAATAGTTAATTGCTGGAGAAATAGAAATAAAACATTTTTTTACAAGATAATATCATCCTTTGCTATCTTTTTTCGGTTTTTGGACATATGCACAGAGTAGTGTAAACAATTACAGAATGGTGACATATAATACCTATTACATGATTCATCGCTAATCTGTGTTTATTGTTCTATAATTTGGTTTTGTGGTGCCGATATTGTATTTTTAAATTTAAATATCTTCAATTAAATATTAATGTGATGAATACTCTTGACAAGCAACTGGCCGATCTTAGGATCTATGCGAACGAATTAGATGCAAAACTGCAAGATGATATTAATGCGGCTAAATTGAAGCCATCGATTCCACCAAAAAAAAATAAACCACCTCTTCCCCAAATACCTCAAAGTTACACTGTTAAATCGGCATGTGAGCCTTCTTACTCCTCTAGATTAGAATACGGCAGCCGCATAAGTTCTACATACTCGAATTTAGTACCCGTTAAGAGTTGTATTGTTAGGAATTCTGCTAGAGTGCGAAGCGGCGATGTTCTCTTATACAGCAATTTGCTACCTCCTGGTGGCACTAACCATGTATACTCCAATATGCCAATGCAACGTCACGTTGAAAGCTTCTACGATAGGGACACTCGTTCAGAACTATCACGTATAAGCGATATAGGTGCGCAGTCTAACTACAGTGAGCTACGACGACCCGGATCAGCTTATCCCCCGTCCTCCGCTTCAGTAAACGCTCAAGACTTCTCAACCTATGGTGGTTCACAAGCATCATCAACTTACGAGTCTTTGTATGAACCTATTAACCCCAGACCATGCAGTCAGTTGTCTGGGACATCGTTATATGGAGGCTATGTTGGTGCAACTGTGGAACCCACACCAGAACCTGATGATGCTTTGTACTGTGGCAATTGCTATTGTTGTGGAGAGAAAATAATGGGAGAGACCACTGGTTGTACTGCTATGGAGAGAATATATCACATTAAGTGCTTCTGTTGCCAGCAGTGTGGAATTAATCTTCAGGTATGAGTAACACAAAGATAGAAAATATTGAATATATACTGAGTTTTATATACAAAATCCTGGTTTAAATGTGTGTTAAGAACTTTTTTCAAACATTCCTTACTTATTCAATTGTATTTTAATTCCTTTTATGTCTTTTAAATATATATTTTAGCAATTAATTACTTAAAGTTTCTTTTGTGTGGTGGATCTATGTACTAAAAGGCCCTTTCTCCTATGATTGAAGAGGCCTGTGCCCAGCTGTGAGATATTAATGGGCAGCTACTTACTAGTACTTTTATTGAAATAAAATTTTACCTTTATAAAATTCTATGTACACAGATTTTTATGAATTTAGAAATTATAAAAAATATTTAATATAAAAATTGATTTATGTAGAAGTGCCATAACTAAATAGCTACTTGTACACTAAAACATTACAAGAAATTCTAAACAATAAAGCTAAGACATAAAGAATATACATTAAATTAATTTTTTATAAATACATTCTAGGGAAGGCCATTTTATGCAGTGCAAGGAAGAGCTCTCTGTGAAAGAGATTACTTAGAAACACTTGAAAAGTGCTGTGTCTGTGGTGACCCAATACTGGATAGAATACTAAGGGCTACTGGAAAACCTTACCACCCTCGCTGCTTCACATGTGTGGTCTGCCAAAAGAGCCTTGATGGCATCCCTTTTACAGTAGATGCTGTGAATCGCATCCATTGCATTGAAGATTTTCATAAAAGGTAATGTGTCATATATTTAACTCTTAATACATACATACATAACATCACGCCTCATTCCCATAGGGGTAGGCAGAGACAACATCCTTCCACTTGCCACGATCCTTGCATATCTCCTTCGCTTCTTTCATTCTCATTAAACCTTTCATACAAGTTCGTCGGTTTAGAGTACTCTTGACCTGGCCGTTATTTAAAATGTCCTGGATTTGGTCCAGGAACGTTCGCCTTGGTCTTCCCCTTCCAACTTTCGCATTCACTCTTGACTCATAAATCCTTTTTGTCAGTCTCCTTTCATTCATTCTCTCTACATGCCCAAACCATCTAAGCATACCTTTCTCAATTTTAGTCACTACGTCTTCTTTTATACCACAACGTTCTCTTATCACACTATTTCTTACTCTGTCACTCAGTTTTAATCCACTCATGCTTCTCAACGCTCTCATCTCTACCGCATTTATTTTACTTTTGTGATTCTTCTGCCATACCCAACTTTCACTACCATACATAAGTGTTGGCACCAACACTCCAGCATGCACTGCCAGTCTAGCCCTTTGAGACACCATCTGGCTATTCATAAAAGCATGCAGAGCACCATTTACCATATTCCCTGCATTCACTCTCCTTTCGATATCACTTTCACATGTTCCATCTTTTGTAAATTTAGATCCCAAGTATACAAATTCTTTCACCTCTTCCACTTGTTCCCCATCTATCAAAATATTGCCATTCATCATAGATTCATCTCGTTCAAAAAGCATAACTTTCGTTTTGTTTACATTCACTTTCATTTCTTTCCCTTTCAAAGCTTCATTCATAATATTAACTCTTAATGCTTGTTAACATTTAATTTAGAAACTGTTTGGAAGCAACCTTTCACTGCAGACTGTAGTGGATACTATGCTCTGTAGTAGGTCTTTCTATGCTGTCATCTCATAGAAAGAGGTATAAGAAATGGAAAAGGGGAGTGCTGTGCGATCCCTTTCCTTTCATTCTGAAGTTGTTATCTACATGAAGATAATTCCATAACATTCTTTTGTTTTAGATATGCACCAAGATGTGCACGTTGTCGAGAACCGATAGTACCAGAAGGTGGTGCCGAAGAAACTGTCCGGATTGTGGCTTTGGATAAGAGTTTCCATATCGCTTGCTATGCCTGTGAAGACTGCGGAGCATCACTCTGTTCAAGAGAAGAGGGTAGGGGCTGCTATCCCCTAGATGGACACCTTTATTGCAAGGAATGTAATGCCAGACGTATTCAGGATCTGTCCAGGAACATTAATTAACTATTTGTAAGCATGCAGCTATAAGAAAGTAAGTAGCATCCCATTAACATCCCACTATTGGGCATGGGCCTCCTCACTCATAAGAGAGAGGATTTTTAAAGCATAGGCCCACCACAAAAAGGGTTTAATGGTGTTTGTCACTATACAACCAATGTGCCCCAGACTGTATATATAGATAGATTTGTATGATTTAGGGCACGTCTGTCTATTCATATAGATTGATAAATGAGTCTGGTTTAGGGCTCATTCATCTATTTATATAGATTGATAAATGAGTCTAATTTAAGGCACATCCATCTATTTATATAGATTGATAAATGAGTCTAATTTAAGGCACATCCATCTATTTATATAGATTGATAAACGAGTCTGAGTTAGGGCACATCCATCTATCTTTGTAGATTGATAAATGGGTCTGGTTTAGGGCACATCCATCTATTTATATAGATTGATAAATGAGACTGAGTTAGGGGCACATCAATCTATTTTTATAGATTGATTAATGTGTCTGAACTGCCTCATTGGTCTAGTGGTTAGCATGTTCTACTACAGACATGAGGTCCTGGGTTCGAGTCCCGGGTCGGGCCATTTCGAAATCGATATTGAGTTTTCTATTAAGATTTTCTCAATATTTGCCCGAAGTTGGGAAGTTGGCGGTGTGATTCACCCCCGTGCCTCGGAGAGCACGTTAAGCCGTCGGTCCTGCGCCTGATCTCTCTCCGGTCGTGTCGGATTCCCGTCACATCGGACTATGAGAGTGAAGGAATAGAGAGTGCACTTGTGTACTATGCCTGCCAATCCGCAGTGGAGCAGCGTGGTGGGTCTATGCTCTAAAAACCCTCTCTCATATGAGCGAGGAGGCCTGTGCCCAGCAGTGGGACGTTAATGGGCTGCTACTTACTACTTACTAATGTGTCTGGTTTAGGGCACATCCATCTTTTTATATAGATTGATAAACATGTCTGGTTTTGGAACACATCCATCTATTTATATAGATTGATAAATGAGTCTGAATTAGGGCATACACATCAATTTATATAGATTGATAAATGAGTCCGAATAAGGGCACATAAATCTATTAATTGAGATTGATATATGAGTCTGAGTTAGGGCACATCTATCTATCTTTATATAGATTGATAAACATGTCTGAATTAGGGCACATAAATCTATTTATACAGATTGATAAATGACTCAGATTTAAGGCACATCCATCTTTTTTATATAAATAGATGTCTGGTTTGGAGCACATGCACCTATTTATATAGATAAGTTGATTTTTCTGGTTTGGAGTACAACCATCTATTTACATAGATGTATTTGGTTTGGGGCACATTCATCTATCTATATAGACAAATTTGCCAGAGTTTTTGCAAATCTGAAAGGCAATTTATGGCAATGATGATTAATAAACTTACATGTCTTGTCTATTAACAGAAGTAAATAGCATAAAGTAACTGAATTATAAAAGGGAATATGTACCCTGTAGGTGTTGTTTCGAGTGTTATGATGCACCAATTCAATTATAATAGTTATGTAACAGTTATCAATTATTGACACTGCCATTTTACATTCAGGATGGCAAGGGTAATAATTTCATATAAATTATTGTAAATTAAATTGTACCTTAAAGTACATTCTAAAATGACGAAAACACCAAAATAGCAACAACAGTAACAATCCAATGACTTAAGGTTTGTTATCATTTACAATCATTTGTATCAAATTATTAACCACACTGTCTTTATATTACAATAATAAATAGTAGTAGTTCATGTAACATGTTTATAATGTTGTTTACATTTAAAAATACTACATATATGTAGACTGTTATGTTTTTACATTACATCCACAAAGATGCATTAAATGATGATATTTTTTGTCATAGCCTCGCTCTTGTTGGTTTATTAATTTAATAATTTTAAATGATAGTATAAAGTAACTCATTTGACTATTTTATTGAGAGGCAATTTGTTGTAGAAGTATTTTATAAAGTTTCATAAATGGTTCATCAATTGACTATTTTCAAATGATAGTATAAAGTTACTCATTTGACCATTTTGTCAATACTGTAATTAAAATCAATTTGTTAAAAGTGGGCTAGTTATTTTGAAGTCAAATATTTAATAATGATAGATTGTAAATGTTTAAATTTTGGTGAGAACCATTGCCATTGCTTCTAATTGCAAAATTGTTAAAATGGAGTAGTCTTATAAAATCGTTATTAAAATAATTACTGACGTACCATATACTATCAAGTAAAACCATTTATGAAACAATATAACAAAATTCTGTCACAAATTGCCATTCAATAAAATGTCAAACCATATACTATCAAGGGAGTAATTTTGAGTAACCCTTCGCTAATCGGGCAACAGTTTAGATTCAGATAAGGACGAATTTAGGAAATTATGTTTTCTAATATGTCTTGGGTCAAACTGGTCGGTAGATGGCTTCAGCCGTACCTAGTTGCCACCAGACTGCCTCATTGGTCTAGTGACTGCCTCATTAGTCTAGAGACTACCTCATTGCTCTAGTAACTGACTCACTGGTCTAATGACTGCCTCACTGGTCTAGTAACTGCCTCATTGGTCTAGAGACAGCCTCATTGGTCTAGAGACTGCCTCATTGGTCTAGTAACTGCCTCATCGGTCTAGTAACTGCCTCATCGGTCTAGTGACTGCCTCATTGTTCTAGTGACTGCCTCATTGGTCTAGTAACTGCCTCATCGGTCTAGTGACTGCCTCATTAGTCTAGAGACAGCCTCATTGGTTTAGAGACTGCCTCATTGGTCTTGTGACTGCCTCATTGGCCTTGTGACTGCCTCATTGCTCTAGAGACTGCCTCATTGGTCTAGCCACTGCCTCATTGGTCTAGTGACTGCCTCATTGGTCTAGACACTACCTCATTGGTCTAGAGACTGCCTCATAGATTCGAGTTCCCGATCCGGCGAATACAAAAAAGAAGTTGAGAAGCTCGTGGTGTGCTTCACCCCCGTGTCTCGAATAACACGTTAAGTTGTCTGTTCTGCACTTGGTCTCTCTCCCGTTGTTGGCGTCACATCGGACTATGAGAGTGAAGTAATAGACCTTACCTTTTAATTGGTAACTAACAAAGTCACCATTTCTGCCACAGGTTAGATTGCACTTGGAGAAATCAGAAAATACACATTTTCTAATTTGTTCAAACCGGTATCGAATCTCAGGCCCTTGTAGTGAAACCATAACTATACCAATACTGTATTTTATTCTTGGCTTCATACATCATACTCTCCTTACATTCCCCAAACTATTTTTTATTAATTTCATAACTATTAAAAGGCTGTGTGTATTATTTTTTGTAAAATAGACTACCCACAGTATTATTAATATATTATAATTTCTAAATGTGATTTTACAATTAAGATATAACCTTTGGTCCAAATACTGTATTATTATTATTCCCCCTTTTAATTATAAGAAAAGGTGCCATTTGTTTTTTGTATATAATGAAATTAGGTTATGCGTTTGTTATAAGTACTTAAAGTATGATTTATATCAGATTTAGCCCGACTAGCTAAATACCCATTCGGGTTCCATAGACAGTTTGTTAGGCATTTACAATTTTTGACAGTTTATATTTGTATCACAGAGAAATAAATGTTATTGTCTATTGTTTTTTACGTGAATACGTTTTGTACTTCGTTATTTAACGTAGTAATTCAAAATCTTAGTGTAAAATAGAAAAAATTGAAATCAAAAATGGCCTGAATGATATTTTATGACAATTTCGTCCTTTTCACCCAAATGTTTTTGTAATAAAATGCGAAATACTCTTATAAAAGAATACCTGCTTAATATTAATTTTTAAAAATGTAACGCTAAATTAAATTGTTTATTTTACTATATTTGATTATCTGTAAATCATGATGTCATTATACTGGATGATGTGGTTCTTAAAAGTATTCTAAGATTTATTTGTATGTCATTATACCGGAAATGTCAAATGCGTATTTGTAAACTATTAGTAGGCCAGTTCCCAATAGATGAAGGTTCATTTTTTTTAGTGTTGGATAAGACATGATTTGATAATGAGTGTGCAAGACAATGCCCAATGTGACGTGCAATACAATTCAGTGTAATAAAAAACTATACCCAACAATTTACAACGTTAACTTAAAATTATATTTATAATAGTATTAATAATGTCGAAAATATATTGACCTATTTATATAAAATGTCTTAAAAGTTAAAAAGGCATACAATTTATTTTTTTAACATACTGATGTATTGGCATTTTCGTATATTCTTAGGTAACTTATTGTATATTTTGATAGCCATAACGCATATAGTTTTATAAAGTGGAATCTGAAATTTATCCCTGGAACGATCTGAATTTGTGCGAGCAAAGTGTTTATCATTATTTCTTAAAAATAGACGTAACTCTAAAATATGTAAAGGACACTACGAACTTGTTACTTCCGGTATAATGACAACATATAAATAACAACAATTCATGGATAACTGTTTGACAGATTTAAAAGAAAGTATATATGGATTAAGAATGAATGTATTACTCATCAAATGTTTACTTTACGCTGATGATCAAATAATACTTGCATCATCCGTTAATGAAGAGATACAGGAGATGGTAAATATTATGAATGAAGCTTTGAAAAGGAAAGGAATGGAAGTGAATGTAAACAAAACGAAAGTTATGCTTTTTGAAAGAGATGAATCTATAATGAATGGCAATATTTAGACAAGTGGAAGAGGTGAAAGAATTTGTATACTTGGGATCTAAATTTACAAAAGATGGAAGATGTGAAAGTGATATTGAAAGGAGAGTAAGTGCAGGGAATATGGTAAATGGTGCTCTGCACACCTTTATGAATAGCCCGATGGTGTCTCAAAGGGCTAGACTGGCTGTGCATGCTGGAGTGTTGGTGCCAACACTTACGTATGGTAGTGAAAGTTGGGTATGGCAGAAGAATCACAAAAGTAAAATAAATGCGGTAGAGATGAGAGCGTTGAGAAGTATGAGTGGATTAAAACTGACTGACAGAGTAAGAAATAGTGTGATAAGAGAACGTTGTGGTTTAAAAGAAGATGTCGTGACTAAAATTGTGAAAGGTATGCTCAGATGGTTCGGGCACATAGAGAGAATGAATGAAAGGAGACTGACAAAAAGGATTTATGAGTCAAGAGTGAATGGGCAAGTTGTAAGGGGAAGACCAGGGCGAATGAAAGGTTTAATGAGAATGAAAGAAGCGAAGGAGAGATATATATGTAAGATCTAATCAAAATCAAATATTAAGGAATAGTTTTTGAATATATAGATAATTTCTTGAAAATGAATGAATATTTAATATAAAGGAATGTATGTATAACCCATGTGCAATTAAAAATGCATGCTGGTTTGCCTGTAATTGGATTTACACCATAAAAATACTTATTTGTTATTCTTTTAAGTTCAGTATAGTGTATAATCTGTTGGTTAACCTAATAAATAAGTAGTAAAACTAAAGTGATTTACGTTACAATAAGGAATTCTTATAGTTTTTGTTGGATTATATGTTTTTTACTATCAAAGGTTTAATTTTGTCTACCAACTCTTGGAAGTCCATTACTTTTGTAGTAATAGAGTTAGTTACCTTTTCACTTAATAGGTTTCGCCTCTTTAGAAATGTAGTGGTTGGATTTTAGAAAAACTTATTATACGCTTATATTTCTTAATATTCGTCAAAGATCACAAGCAATGAGATTATGCCAGTTTAGTCTGTAGTATCGTGTCTATGTTTATAATTGTAGCAATATATTGTTCTATGTTAATGTAAATAAATCAAATATACACACTTGTTTTTTATTTCAAACAATTTTGTAAACGGCCTCGCTGGCGTAGAGGTGCGAGTACTTTGCTAGCCTGTCCCGGGTTCGAACCTGTAAGTGTCGATGGTTTTGCTGCCGTAACGATGTGAGTACTAGGTTTAGTAGGAGGCTTCGGCCGTGGCTCCTTAACACAGTACCAACAAAGGCTGGTGTCACACTAAGATGCTGTATAGAAATTAAGAGTTTTGCATTTTACCATGTTACATCATATATCAGGGATGGGCAAATATATTTGAGCTCGGGCCAAATAGTCTTTTTTTTTCTAATTTTAAGTATTGTTTTTGTTAAATATGTCGGATATTTTAGATTACCCCGGGGTAATTTCAAATTTATGTCATTTATAAATTAATAAATATATTATTAGTTACAATTAACTTGATCGTAAAAATTGTAGATTTTGGGAAGATTAAATTATGAACTGCTTTAAAAAGTTGCTTAGTAAGTAGCAGCCCATTAACGTCCCACTGCTGGGCACAGGCCTCCTCACTCCGAGGAGCGAGGGTTTTTAGAGCATAGACCCACCACGCTGCTCCACTGCGGATTGGCAGGCATAGTACACAAGTGCACTCTCTATTCCTTCACTCTCATAGTCCGATGTGACGGGAATCCGACACGACCGGAGAGAGATCAGGCGCAGGACCGACGGCTTAACGTGCTCTCCGAGGCACGGGGGTGGATCACACCGCCAACTTCCCAACTTCGGGCAAATATTGAGAAAATCTTAATAGAAAACACAATATTGAATTGGCCCGACCTGGGACTCGAACCCAGGACCTCATGTCTGTAGTAACCACTAGACCAATGAGGCAGTTAAAAGTTGCTTATATTATTAAAATATTTAAATGATTAAAAACCTTAAAAAAGAAAACTAATTTGTATTTTTAATATTTACCGTGTATAATTATATCTAGTACTCCAAAATGTCTTTTTCTTGTTTTAATATCTTGTGAAACTTGTTTTGTTTAAAATACGTGTAAAATTTGTTTTTTTTTTTCAAAATCTTGTAAATTTTTATTGTTATTGCTAACAGGTTAGCGCTCGACTGTTATCACACCTGATGTTATAATCTTAGATGGAAGCTCTCCAATCTGGTAAGAGACAAAATATCTCGTAGTTTCTATTCCGCATCGTAGCGGAAACACAAATATCTTGCTTGGGGGTACATCTTTGCTGGTAGGGTGGTAACTAGACAAAAACCCATGCACCAGTCCAGACTGACAATAAATTTGTATTGTTATTGCTGACAGATTAGCGTTTGTCTCTGATCACATCTGATGGTAAGTGATGATACAGTATAAGACCGAAGCGCATTAATCTGTTAGGCAATTTACCTCGTATAGTTTCTATTCAGCATCATAGCGGAACAATGATCTGAAGTGGTGTTTTTGCTGGTAGGGTGGTAACTAGTCAAAAAAACCTTCCAGCAGTCCAGATTCACAATCAGTAATCTTGTGTAATTTGTTTTGATTCAAAATCTTGTGAAATTACACCTTAGTTTCTACAGCATATCTCTTTCTTGGAAAGGTCTTTAAATTGTAAACAGATATTAGAGAATACAACTACCTAAATTCGACCTTCCGGGGATAGAACCTGGGAGTTCTGCCACTAGCTATATATTGAAAACTTAAAAGTTTTCATTTCCAATTGCGGGAAAAATGAAACAAAACCCAGTAACTCATCAATTTTTATTTCTTATCCAGCATACTAACATATACAACACATTGTATAACTCAAGCAGCAAGACTTCGCTCCTCGCATTTACACCTACCGCCTAACGTTACATTAACCAGAAGACTTTGGCTCCTTTCAACACATTAATAATAATAATAACTTCATCTAACTTGACACGCTCTATATACAATGTATGAGAAACAAAATGCCACCCGCGAACACTTGTTGGGACTTTGACGTGAATACGTCTTTAAAATCGTAACAGGGAGGTAGTTGAAAAAAAACTAAATCGAGGGACACAGTTTGGTGTAACAGCTACATATCTACCACCTCCATCTGAAATTCAAACAAACTGCACAACTGGATCAAAGATTTTTAAAGGATAAATAAAGACTGTAACACATCGCTAGACGTATTCACGTACAACAAACGGACGTGTCCATAACACAGCCACATTTCTTTTTTCATGAAATATCAAGTTTTAAGAAGGATATATTAGCTTAAAGCTTATTAAACTGGAAAAATGTTAAGTCCATTTAAATTTTTGATAATTAAATATATTTATATATTACATTATCCCGAACAAGAAATTCCTAACGAAACCAAGTGACAAATTAGAAATTCATGAAAAAAAATAGACGCAAACTATCACTTGAACTTACAAATAAATAACGCTATAGTTTGTCGACTTAGTGTTCGAAATGAAAATTATTTTTTCATTGACTTTTATTTTAACCATATATTTAATCATGAAAATCGTGGAATTCAAACAATAAAAAAAAAACTGTTGATATTAATGTCATTGAAGAGTGGTTTTTTTTTTATATTTCTTTCTATAAAGGGTTTTAACAACCATCAGCCGAACAGAAGAAAAATCAGCGCCATTTAACGGCCCTGGATTCTTGCAATATTTTATATATTATTACATATAGCCGCTTAACAGTACGTAAACATCAATTCAATGTGTTTTTTTTTAAATTAATTTACAGCCTTGGATCCTTGGGATATTCCATAATATATCACGCAGCCGTTGAAAAACAGAAGCTAAAGAGCGACTAATTTAACGAGATGTTTTTTTATTACCTTACGGCCTAGACTCTTGTATAATTTTTTTTCAACAATAATTGTGCCAAATAATAGTGCACTTTGTTTTTTTTTTCATTATTAGCCTTGCGTATTATACATGCAGACATGTATGCAAATTTAAGAAAATTTTCTTCATTTTAATTCACTATATAAACGTCACTATATGAAAATGTCACCTGATCATAGAGGACGATGGAAAATAATTTTTATGTGTTAAATTTGTTTGGTTTTTACTTTTGTGTTTTTTTTCTATCGACACATTTATTTATTATAAATCGTCAAAAATATATAATTATATGCAACAAATTCAATGGCGCACACATTTGATTCAACCAAATCTATCTTAAATGAAGTCTAATAGAAACTATACAATGGTGTTGAGAAACCGCTCCCGAAAACGAAGACAGACGTTAGTACTAATGACACCTTTGATATTTGGATGAGGGAAAAAAAATAGTTTTATTAGCATTATTTACGCTCCATTATATTAGTGAATCCAGCTTAATGAACCAATACTTTAATAAAAGATACATTGGTTAAAAAAAAAACTCAATAAGCTAACGATCGGACCAAGTACTGCCTGAGTATACAAGAAACAACTAATATAACAAAAATAAGCGAAAGTACGTTGACCCGTGCGTTCAAGAGCGTGGCGTGCGTGCGGTCCTTGACCCGAGAGTCTGCTAACTGTTGGTTTTTTAGTAATGTATTTTTTATGAAGCTATGGCCTCATTTAACTGTACTAAGTTTTTTTTTAATGAGGATCGATTTTTCCGTTCCATCATCAAAGTTCTCATTCGGAAGCGTTTTCCTAACACCTTGTACATAAAAATCAAATATTATTCGTTAGTCTAGCTGAAACTCGAAATTGGCTGGATTGATTTGGCTAAATTGGATTTTGGATTACCTGTGGAAGTCCAGGGAAGGCTTGGAGTATAGTAAAAATAACAAATTCGCTTTCCTTTCAAAACTATACATACATTAGGTCAATGTTTTGACTTCCTCCAGTCATTCAGACATCAAATAAAATTTAAATTAAATCTTTCATTTTAAATTTGTATTTAAACTATACAGTTTTGCGAGAATCTGGGCGTAATGGTCGCGTTTTTTTTTATTACCAATTATGTTCGTTCCGATAGTTTTAGATATTATTATTCTGCTCTTTTTAGTTTACCGTAAACTGACAAAAATAAAATTGGTTTCCACAGGATTTTTTGTTATTTAATTTAATATTTTATATACCAATTTAAAGTAATACACCGAATATGTTTAAATAGTCAATAAATCGGCATTTTTATGACGTTATTCGTATTTCATATATTTTACAAAAAAATAATTAGCTAATTGGAAAGATAGATTTGGTTTACACATCGCGTGCAAGTTATTAAAGTACATATAGAATTTGGCAAAAAAAAAAGTTATGCAAAAGGCTTGCACTCAGGTGCGATTATATCAATTCAAGTCAGACTAGCTTCTTACTTTATCGCAATATAAATACAGTGAAATCTGAATAAGGATCTGAATAGAAATATATATATTTTTTTAAATCATTTATACAGGTGTTACCCTTAACCAATTCCTCAAATAGGCAGGCTACCTTACCTATTCTCTTAGTTATAGAGGGCCCCATAATGAGAAGTGAAAACATTATATATACTACGAAATACTATCTAAGATAGTAACTGAGCTAAATATTGCAATTTTTAAATTTGATAAAAGCCATTTTCTTATTTAATTTTCGATATATTATTCGCGACTTTTGTCCATTATTTAGTTAGAGCGTTTTATATAAGATTCTTATTAGAAATACATAGTTATACAACACTTCTATGATAAATCGAGAATTATATATGATATATATATAAAGACACGCCTACAGAACGCTCGCTCGTTGAGTAGTGAACGTTTGTCAGTCGCATTTGTTGTAAATATACATAAAGGCTGTTTCGAGGCTAAAATAATTATATATCATAAAGTCAAATGGCATAATTTTATAAATTGAAAATCTTACTACAAATTGAAGCTTGGAAATATTAAATATTGATCAGAAAAAAGAATACTGGACAGAACTTTTTCTGGATACCCTCAATACAAAGTGTATTTTCATCAATACATTTAGAGATAATAAGACAAAATGGTGATTTCAAAGTGCAATGCGTGACATCCAAAAATAAAGTGAAGAAAGATATGAGACAGATGTTTGTTACATATCCCGGGTTTGCCTATCCAAGTTTCACTGTATTATGTAAATTTTCAAGACAGTTTTAAATATAAAAAGGAATAGTTTGAAAATGAAATATGGTACTCTTATAGAGATTCAAATTATTTATAGCCAGTCTATATCGGCCCTTGTATATTTACAGTCCGCTTGGCGTGCTCGGGCCCTTAACAACTACACCGTACCATAGACTACGGCCCATCGTACTATAACACAAAAAATCATATTTTAATACTCGAAAATTGTTATCACATCACCATAGAGATAAACGTGCGTTCTGTACAATTAAGAAGATGGCTGCTTTAAATAAAGTATGCTCTTGTGACAGTTGTACAACAAAAGCAACCATTTTAGTATAGATTTTTTTGTCTATGATCATAGGTAATCTCTTCTTATAGAAGGGTCACACATGTTATGAGGATATTGGCTCGGGCCACAAATGTTATTATGAAGTAAACTGTAAAAATCTTTTATATACAATTTCTTGTGAATTTTAATAAATACGAAAAAAAATTACGCCCAGTGGCATAAAATAACGGACCGAAAATGTATTAATAGGATCAGAATTGATCCTATTTTAAGAAATAAAAGGATTATGATTTGATATTGGCACGGGCCACAAATGTTATAATATTATCGCGGGCCACAAATGTTATAAGTATATTAATCGCGGGCTGCAAATGTTACAAGTATATTATCGCGGGCCACGAAGGGTTAATGTGTAATAATCGCGGGCCACAAATGTTATAAGTATATTTTCGCGGGCTACAAAGATTATACGTGTATTAATCGCGGGCCACAATTGTTATAAATATATAATGGCGGCTACAAATGTTATCAAGTATATAATAGCGGGACAAAAATGTTAAAAGCATATTGTCGCGGGCCTGAAATGTTACTAGGACATTATTACGAGCCACAAATGTTATAAGTATATTAGCGCGGGTCACACATGTTTTTTTTCAAATCAGAATTCAATTAAAAATAAAACATTTGTATATTTAATTCCTACTTAGACCATTTAATGAAACTCAAGTCAAGTCTGTCTATTGATAATGAATCTTCCACAAATCAATCACTTAATAGTTAATCTTTTGAATTTTTTTTACATAAGTTTAGAATGCCTTACCATATAGAATGAAAGGAACCAATATTTATTTAATTGAGTAATACTTATTGATTGAGTGATTTAATTTGTGTGAAGCCAGTAGTTTACCCTAGACCCTTGACTTAGACTAGAAAATTAGGCATTACGGCAGTCCGAAAATGCTCTAGGAAAACTGTATTTTTTTATATTAAGATTTTTTGTCGCATAAATTAACCAATTGGGTACTGGTATTTTGTTTATCAACAGTTCAGACTCGTGACCTTTTAGAAAATTAAGTTTTACTTGTACAGAACCCACGTCATAGATTTAAATACAAGAACAATATTTTGTATTACATATACTTATACTATTATGTTATTTTAAATCAAACTTGAAATGCTAAATGTTTACAATTCAATTTACTTTTGCAGCAATTTTTTTTTATTGAATATTCAGGGAAATAAAAGGCACCCTTTTAATACAATTATAACATATATTACAGACGAGTGGCCTATCTTTTTAAAGTACATCAGAAAACCAAATATCCTATGGGAAGTGCCAGAACCTGACATTTTCGTATAAAATCAGTAAAACGGGTGAGAACTTGGGAACTTTTATTACGGGAACGATTGGATAGCGCTTATTATGACATGCTATCACAGGAATTTAACTTATATTTGGGGAAATCATAAAGGAATAGGAATGACAAACAATTCCATTCCTAAGCAGAAATGTTACACTCACATTTAAAAAAAGCCCCGTAGAGCAAACATTAAACATTTTTTTCCCCACATCCGTATTATATTGGGGGAAGAAGTCGCGACAATTTGCTAGTTTTAACTGACAGAAATTTACTTAATATATGTCAACGTTGGCCTCTCTTATTACGTGGATTCCCCATTTATCATTAAATGTCAGTAAATAAAGGATTGCGAAGAGATTAACTCGACCTAAATATCTAGACAAGGGAAATATCGCGTCAATTTGCTAGTTTTTACTGACACAAATTTATTTAATCTATAAAAACGTTGGCCTTTCTTGCAACGGGAATTCCCCATTTATCATTATATCTCAGTAGACCAGAGATCTTCAGCTAGACATGAATTTCTAGACGAGGGAAAAATCGCAACTATTTGCTAGTTTTGACCATCACAAAATTATTTAATTTGAGACAAAATTGGCCGCTGTTATCGGGAATTTTCCATATTTCAGAGACGCTCAGTAGAGTAAGGTTTGCGAAGAAATTATTTCCTAGACCCGGATTTCTAAATGGGCAAAAAGTCGCGATGATTTACCAACTTTTACAGACAAAACAGAAAATTGTTGTTCCCGCCACTCTCATGGAAATATAACATAACAAAAACACGTCTGTATAAAAAGGAGAAAGAATGATGTCAATCACTATGAAAATCTGATTTAATAGATAAAAACGTAGGCCACTCTCGCCCTAGACTATTCACGCTAACTATACTGCTAAATTCGGTTAGATTTATATAGAAAGACATACAAATGTATTTAGTGTTTCAAGTTCAAATGTTTAATAGAATTTTAGACACTCCTAACAGAAATATATGTGTGAAGTTATTTGAACTGCAAGGAATGTGTGGGTTAGCCTACACTTACATATAAACGTATGTACTTATTTATGTGCACAGGGTTGCCACCTGTCAAGGTTTCCATAGATTTTTCCCGATATTAAAGTTATGTAAGTGCAAATAACATATTTATACTACAATCGAGAACCGATTATTATTAAAGTAACTAATAGCACATTGAATTTCAAAAAAACCTTTTAAATAGTCATCTTGCTTGTCGTTATTTCAGAGTCAAATTCAGACTAATTTTGTAATTTCATAGCAGTCTTATAGCATACTGTTGTGGGAAGGCGGCGGACATTAAAACTATATTTATATTACAAAAAAGAGCAATACGATACGTACCATACATCAATTGGGATCTCGCGGTTCCTTAAGAGAAAAATTCAAAGAAATATCAATTCCCACAGTACCATCACAATATATGTTGAATAACAATGTTGCACAAGAAATAAAAACAAACTTGTAATGCCATATTTTAGAGTGAAGAAGGTTCAAAAATCATTTGTCGATTTGAGCATACGCATTTTTAATAAGATACCCGAATCACTTCTGGGTTTGCCTCAACATAGTTTTAAGGAATATGTTAAAAATGTCCCATTACAATAGGCATATTATAATGTTGAGGATTATTTAAGCGACTGAGATGTTTGTACTCAATTCCAGTTGCAAATAAAAGCTAAACGTTTAAAGGAGTAACTGTTGAGTTTCTTATCATTTTTTTTTTTCAAATTTCAATTTTGAATTTATTTATTTAAGCCTGGGCTCAATTTAAATGCATATTGAACAATATTAAACATGACGGAGTACAGATTGTTAATCGGTTTACAATCGAATCGGACTTGACATTTTTGAGAGTGACAGCTGACATAACACCGAGCGCTGGGGGTGGCGGCCATTACTGGTTCGGATTTCATAGATAGCGTACGTGTTCTGGTGGAATGTTTTAAATCTAGTTATATTTCGTTAATTATCAAAAATTGTAAGTGTTGATTTATTATAGTGAAATTAATAAAAAAGAAACTAATTGTATCGTGGTATACTTTATCGAAATACCGGACGTTGGTCTCCTCGCCCGACTGCCCACATTATGGCACGCAAAACCCAAGATTGTAACGCCACATCCGAGGATGCGCCTTTAAACACAGAAAAAAGCAGCTTTCTATAATTCATAGTCAAATTTTCCCAGATTAGTTTCAATATCAAAAGAGTTAAAAATGGATACATGTAAAGATAGGAATTTCCCGGAATTATGTCAATACTAAATATGTTATCAACAGACAATAATTGGTACTACTGACTTCAAGAGGTGTGCGAATAATTTAAACTTACGAATTATTCGAAAACTATTAAATTATATAGTGAATTTTCGAGTATTTTCGACTCAGAGTTTATATTCATTATTCTAATATAAATTTATAACAATCTATATACATTTTATTCAAATCATGAAATATATTTACACAAATCGAACAATTAATATGGTTTTTTATTTTTAAATGAATGTAATAACAGAAATTATATCAGAAATACAGTATTCTAAAAAATACAAATTTTGAATACTGAATCGAGTGATAATGAAGTTCGTTTATCAAAGCCAGCAGTGGAACATAAATTTCACATTCAGCTGAAGTACAAGGTAATCCTAAATATTTTTCGGCGAGTCGAATATTTCGTTAATTTAAATAGAAACAATTTCAAGTACAGATAATTCATTAATGAATCTTTGGAGTTATTCGATTCCCATTTAGAATAGAATATTGATATTTGATTCTATTCGAATGATACTCGCACACTCCTATTGATTTCCATTAAAATTTTATATTTATTTATGCTCAATACATTTGTCCGTTGGTAATAAATCAACTAAAGGGTGTTTTTTTTAGAGGTATAGAACATTAAGTTGGCATTACTGTTCAAGATGGCGACCGATTTAATAGCTGACAAGTGATTTATTCTCAGTTTTGTTTGGCAATTCATCATGAATAGACTCACGCCTGAACAACGCTTGCAAATAGTGCAATTTTATTTCGAAAATAATGGTTCTGTGCGGAATACGTATCGCGGACTGCGTCCATTTTATCGTCGACAAAATCGTCCATCAGAGCAGTTAATTCGATTAACCATGGAACGTTTTCGCAATACGTTTACTCTTATTGATAACTCGCATCCCCAGAGACGCCGTACGGTACGTACAGCAGAAGCTATTGCTACTGTAGAGCGTAGCATTGAGGAAGACCCGAATGAGTCCATCCGCCATCGAGCACAGGAATTGGATCTGTGTCCATCCACTTTATGGAAAATTTTGCGGAAGGATCTTGGTTTGCGTGCTTACAAAATTCAACTCGTGCAAGAATTGAAGCCAAACGATCATCAGGCAAGGCGTAGATTCGTCGAATGGGCCCAAAACGAGATTGCCGTTGTTCCCGATTTTCATAAGCGAATTTTGTTTAGCGATGAAGCGCACTTCTGGTTGAATGGCTACGTCAACAAACAAAACTGCCGCATTTGGAATGAAGATAATCCTCAAGTGTATGTCAAAACACCGTTACATCCAGAAAAACTTACTGTTTGGTGCGCTTTATGGGCTGGTGGAATCATTGGTCCGTACTTCTTCAAAAACGATGATGGCCAGAACGTTACCGTCAATGGAGATCGGTATAGAGCCATGATTACTAACTTTTTCATTCCTGAATTGAACAACCATGATGTCCAGGAGCTGTGGTTTCAACAAGATGGTGCAACATGTCACACAGCTCGTGCCACAATCCATTTATTGAAAGACACGTTTGGTGACCGCCTAATTTCACGTTTTGGACCTGTGAATTGGCCTCCAAGATCTTGCGATTTAACACCGCTAGGCTACTTTCTGTGGGGCTATATAAAGTCATTGGTCTATGCGGATAAGCCACAAATGCTTGACCATTTGGAAGACAACATTCGCCGCGTTATTGCCGATATACAGCCACAAATGTTGGAAAAAGACATCGAAAATTGGACGTCCAGATTGGACTACATCCGAGCCAGCCGTGGCGGTCATATGCCAGAAATCATATTTAAAATGTAATGCCACAACATTATCTTTCGAATAAAAAAAAATCATGTCAACCGAATAATCCATAGTTGTTTTATTGAAATTTAAAGTTCTATACCTCTAAAAAAACACCCTTTATTAAGAAACAGAAGTGAATTATATTATTTTTGATGACCTTTTTTTCGTATTCAGATGGATTTACTTTGATTTGATAAATAACTACTAAGAAGACACATATTGCTTTTCTTTGTTGAAACTGTTTCAACCAAATTGAAGCATAACTATTGTTCAAGAAATCTCCATTGAAACCTTGGTTTGTATCAAATTTTAAGTAATTCACTATCAAAAACTTTTAAACGGTGACCACCCTATGCAAATTTACAGTGAGTTAAACAAACTGACTTCATTACTATCATACAACTATATACAGTATACAATACATCCTATTATACAATGAAATTAATCTTAATATATAATAAAGCTTTTTATGTTAGCAATCGCTTCTGACGTTTGTAACAATCAACGAAAACAGAAAAATGAACGCATTACACTGCTCTGACATTGGAAAATATGTTCCGTGAAATTCCATTATATAATATATATATACACATGAGATCTGTGTTAATTTATAACATATTTTTAATTATAACAGCATATTCTTGTTATAGAATTACAGCTACATGATAATATATAAAAACACCATCCGATTATGATAAAACTTTGCCAACATATTGTTTTTAATGGTGTAGGGGTTACAGGTGTAGTATTATTTATCGTTCGTTATGATGAAGTAATAATGAGTAACAGAAGTTCCAATAACTTTAATTCGTATTTTATGATGAAAGGTTATTATGAGTAACAGAAGTTGAAAAACTTTAATGTTTGCTATGATTAAGAAGTAATAACGAGTTAGAGAAGTTCCAATTACTTGAATACATTCTTTATGATGATTGAGTTATAACGAATAACAAAAATTGCTATGATTTTAATATGTTCTTTATGACGAAAAGTTGTAATGAGTAACAGAATTTCCAATAACTTTAATTCGGTTTTTTATGATGGACAACTCATGTGTACCAGAGGTTCCAAATACTTGAATACTTTCTTTAGGATGAAGTTATAACGAATAACAGAAATTGCTATGACTTTAATAAGTTCTTTATGACGAAAAAGTTTTAATGAGTAACAGAAGTTGCAAAGACTTCAATATGTTCGTTACAACGAGTAAACGGAGTTCGACTAACTTTATAAGTTTTATTATGTTGACAAAGTTATAACAAGTAACAGAAGTTGCCTACTTTATTATGAAAATGTTGTAACAAGTAACAGATGTTACTAGAACATTAATAGTTAAAAATATCGTAACTACATAACTACATTAAAAGTTAAAACTACTTTTGATGGCGGCTTGCGCAATATTACGTCTTACGTAAAACTTTCTCGTATAGGGCAGACTTTAAAAACTTATAACACGTGATAAATCGTCGCCATTTTTGTACTGTGAGCACTAGATTTTTTAAATTAAATTACTCTTCAGAGATTTCATCGCATGGTCAACTTTTACTAATAATAAAAAATTAAAAGTGCGTGTATACAACGTACACATGTCAGAAGTGACACTTCTTTGGCAAACTAATTTGTAAGTCTTGTTTATATTTATATAAATCGAAAACTTTACATTTCCGAGACTTAAAGGAAGGGAAAAAAGAAGATAAGTTAAGAATTTAATTGTCATTAAAATATTAAAAGAGTCGAAAATTAATACAAATAATTAATTGATACCACTAATGACGAATTATAAATAAAAAAAGCCACGTGTTCTTACATATTGTTAATTTATATTTTAGGAAAAATAGTATATTAAACGACGAGTGGCAAATTAAAATGACCAATGATATTAGTAGATATTAAAACTACCTAACCTTTAAATTAGCATAAAAAAACGCTGCCCATCTTCGTTACGCATCATACGCCTAAAGAAATTTTACTCCAATAACTTCATTGGATATCGAAAGTGTCTTTTTTAAAAGTTGCTTCAGTTATTCGAAAAAATGTAGATAATCACTAGCCTAGCCCCGTGATCTCGCGCGATCCGGAATAACGCGGGTTGCAGTAAGTATAATATATATTCATCAATAATTCTTCAATAAGAGTATACTGTAATAAGAAATAAAGAGTTTCATAAATCATATTCACACTATACACTTAACCCTTACCACTCCTTACATAATAATTAATACTAAGCAATTTTTATAAAAATTAAATTGGTATTAATGTATTTTTATTTTGTAGTGCTTGACTGTGTTCATACACTACATTAAGTGATGATACAGTCTAATATAGTAAATGGTAACATGGGTTAAAGTAATTTAATTCTTAGGACTTCTATATGATGGGAACGCAAATTATTTGCTTGGCAACAACTTCTTGCGTAACTAGCCACAATCGAAGCCTTCCATCAGTACAAGACTCGGGCTATTTGGAAATTGGAATTTCCTAATGCCATGTCGAGAATTGACCCCAGCAACCGAAACCCAGCACTGAAAAAGAGCAACAGCAATAAAAATAACCGACTTCTTATAACAGTTACTGGTGTATAATCACAGTGACTGATATTTAATAACAGCTACTGGTTTGAAATCCATGTAACTGATATTATAATCACCTTTCTATATCTTATAACAATAACTGCTATGTAATATCAGTTACAGATGAAATAGTAATAGGAGACTGCTGGAATTTAAAACAGGGTTATTTTAATGTCATTTAATGTTTTGGGCTGTAACTAGTCACGGCCGAATCCTCCCACGAGAATAAGACAAAGTAGATGTTGCAATTACCTTGAAAATTTACTTTATATTTGAAATCTTATTCTGAATTAATTGTATGAATTTTCCTTAAATAAAGAGGGCAAAGGGTTAAATAGTGAACATTTTGTCATAAAGAGTCGTATTATGTTTATATAAACAAAAAAACCTTGGAACATATAATCATGCAGATAACAAAAAACAAAAGTTACACCAACAAACTATAAAGTACTAAACTTACACTAACAATCATAGCTCTAATTCACTTTTCATCTTAGCATGCTTTTTCGTCTCTCAGTTTTTTCAATGCTTGGATCCCATTCAGCATCATCAGGGTCATCCCCCTCATATATAAATGGAGACAGTGGAGACATGGTACTGGAGTCGTCGCATTCTTCGTCTATTCGGGGTGGTGTGGGTTCGGGACTGCTGGGTCGGAACCCTTCGGGCATGTTCGCCAGCATCTCCTGGTACTGCTGGTCTCGTAGCGGGAATTGCCTGGGTGAGTATGGTCTCACTGTCTGAAATAATGTAAGCGTTAAGGTTGTGAGTGGTTTGTGTTAGTCTACCTGAAAGTGTATAAAAGAAAGCATTCAGTTGTGACAACACCAACATATATATGATCTCATTTTGAATGTATTAACCAAATCCTTTATAATTCACCAGTCGATGGTGATTGATTAAAGTTAAAAAATTGTATAAAATCACACTTAAAATTTAACTTGTATCGCGACAAGAAACAAGCCAATACCTTAAAGACATTTTGGCTACTTAAGTTTTTGAAACTTTTAGTGAAGCCTGGTTTTCCTGCATCCAAGAACCTCTTGGAATGCCTTTGGCCCCTATAATTGTGCCATTCTGCCAATTCTAAAGTGTTAGAACTTTCTTCATTTTTGAAGTGAAACTTATTTAAGTGCACGAGGGTAAAATTTTAAGGATGTATAATACAAACAGTTTATTGAAATCTCAAATGATGAATTGTAGATAAAAATGCCAGGTGTTTTTGTTAATATTAAAAATTGTTAATGAAACTTAGAAGTTGTTATGTAACTCTTTGAATTTAAAATTTAGAAGAAAGAATTTATGAAATATTTTTATTATGTATTTTAAAAAAAAATAGTCTAATTAATTGTAAAATGACTAGTGGCAAATTTAATGCCACATGTTATTTGTCAAAATTCAAAATTCTTTATTGCTATTAAATACCTAATGTGATGTGCAATACAACACAGTGTAATAAAACCAAAATGTATATATATACACATTAAAATAAATTTACAACGCAAATGTATTCAAAACTTAATAGCATATGAATTTGTACATTCAAGTTAAAATTAAAATACTTGAAATAATGTCGAAAATATATTGTATTTGTATATAAAACTTAATTGGAAAAAAATTCTTTGATATTATAAAATGTCTTAAAAATGAATACAATTTTTTTTTAATATTGATGTTATGGCATATTGGTATATCCTGAGGTAACTTATATTTTGATAGCTTTAATGCAGATGCTTTTATTAAAATTGTGGTTTTATGAACTGGAATCTGAAATTTATCCCTATGATGATCTGGGTTTGTCTGAGCAAAGAGGTTATCATTATTTTTTAATTTTTAAGAAATAATGATAGTTACATAATGCTCAAATATATAAAGATGACACCATAAGAAGATTTAGTTTAATGAAGAATGGCCTGCAATTATCTTCTCGTTGTATTTGGCACAGCACTCTTACGCATCTCTTTTGAGCAATGAATATCTGATTAATCATATTGGTATTTCCCCACAAGATTATACCATGGCTTAGAATGGAAACTACTTTGTAGATATTAAAACTATCTAAACTTCAGACGAATTAGCGTAAAATGCGCTGCACATTTTCGTGACAATAATCACGCGTTTCATCCGTAAAAATTCTAACCCCATGCGCACAAAGAAGTATCACTTAAAAAAAATGTTTAAATAAACACTTATCCAACTCGCCTCATGTTGCACGTCCGGAAATTGTGGTTGCAGCTGTAACTGATGCAGCGGCAGCAGTTCTACCACCGGTTGTAGTTGTAACTGCAGTTGCGGTTGCGGTTGTACGTCCGGTTGCGATTGTAAATGCAGTTGCAAGTGTGATTGCGATTCGTGTTCAGTGTGTACGTTGTTCTCTGTATCGACGTTCGCTCTGCGGTTTCTCCGCTTCCTCATGTAACGATTTCGCTCACGTGTCTCGGCCCGCGTATGACGAGCTTGTACCGCGGCCTCAGATATATCCTCCTCCTGGAAAATAATTCCATTATTGATATGAAAGCTTCTTTAGCAACATTGTGAATTGAAAGTCGATAAAAGGAAAATGCGCGACGTTAAAACGATATACACATGAATTGAAAACATTTCTTCTTCTTAGCCGTTATCCTCATGACAGAGAGGACGTGATCGTTATGAAGTCACGGAATGGGCAGATGTTATGCGCATGACAATGGCTCACCATTTCTCCCTGCTCAAGGTCATCCTGCTGCATTCGTTCAAGGAACTTCCCAGAGTAGATTTGATCTGGTCAGTCTATACGAGNTGTGTACGTTGTTCTCTGTATCGACGTTCGCTCTGCGGTTTCTCCGCTTCCTCATGTAACGATTTCGCTCACGAGTCTCGGCCCGCGTATGACGAGCTTGTACCGCGGCCTCAGAAATATCCTCCTCCTGGAAAACAATTCCATTATTGATATGAAAGCTTCTTTAGCAACATTGTGAATTGAAAGTCGATAAAAGGAAAATGCGCGACATTAAAACGATATACACATGAATTGACAAGATTTCTTCTTCTTAGCGATTATCCTCAAGACAGAGAGGACGTGATCGTTATGAAGTCACGGAGTGGGCGGCTGTTATGCGCATGACGACGGCTCACTATTTCTTCCTGCTCAAGGTCATCCTGCTGCATTCGTTCAAGGAACTTCCCAGAGTAGAATTGATCTGGTCAGTCTATTGAGTAGGTGACCTCCTACGCTGTCTGTTGCCTTAGATATGATTTAATATAATATAGAATTGAATGAATGAATTATTTATTTATTTTCTCCATATTATAGTAACTTTTACAAGTAAATTATGTGCAGTTTATAATGTCGGGATTGTTGTTTGAACTAGATTAGATCTGTGATCAAGTCATCAGACCCTATTCCGGTTTGTAACATTTGGTATTACTGTTGTAGTAAAACACATAAATATAGGAGAAAAATAATTAAAAATTTACTATCATGCAAAATTACCAGCATATTCACACTGTTTTTATTTATAAAAACTACACAATTTTCATTGTCTTATGCTCTTTTTTTATATATTGCTTTACATATTCACATGTTATTTTTGACAATATCAATATGTATGTTATTGAGTGGTTTGTGTAGTGTATTTTTATAGATTTTGTATATTTTTATTGAAGTATTATTAATAGGCTTTCTGTTGTTTTGTAATCCACGGTTTTTAGCCAATTTCTTAACTTTATTTTATTTACTCATGCTTTTTTAAAATTGTATTTGTAATATGTTATTTTATTTGTACTATTATAGAGGTAATGCCCCAGAAAACACAGGAATGTAGTTGTGAAATTTTGCTTAAATTTGTGAATATCAAAAACTCTGTAGGTTCGCCTCTTGCCAGTATAACCGTTTACTTTAGACATTACATTACTTTACACATAGTGTGTGATATCTTAGTATTATTTTGTATATGAATAATTGTCTAACTGTTAAAACCTCGCAGTCCCTACAGAGTGAATTTGTTGAATAATAATAAGTTTAAACCTACTTTTAATAAGTCTTTGTGCTCTTTCAAGGGAAACCATGTTCGTTTTAAAAGGAATAGGAAGCATTGTACTGTATCTGTTATGTTGGTGTTTCCGTTTGTGCTCTGCCTCATGGACCCTCCATTTGTGGCATAATGGGAGTTAACATTAAATCATTACTAAAACCTAAAATTATCCTGTTGCCAAAATTTTACATTCATCTCATTTTTGAAGGTTTAACTTCCACCATGTGTGAATTGCACATAAGATTTATTTTTATTTGACAAAATAATAAGTCATGCATCATATATTTACATTTGTTATATTATTAAAATGAGCGCCAGAGAATGAGTGTGCGTCTGTTTGTGTTTATGAAAGTGTGTGTGTGCATGTGGTAAGAAATAGAGAGGGATCTCTAAAATTCAATATTCTCTCTTTAACACGATTTTATTAGCTGTTCCTTGGGTATGTAAAAGAATATTAGAATCATATTTTGTAATACTTACCTAAAAGGTTAAGAAAGAAAGTTTTAGAAAGAGAGAAAGAAAGCTAAACATATTGGATTATTCTTGGATTCAGGACTTCCTGATTGTTTTCATGTTTTATTTATACTCGGGAAAAAGACGAATTAGTAAACAAAAGAAACAAATACAGGGCAAATTGTGAATTTCTAATGCTCTACATCAGGAGGTATGCAACTTTTTCTTATAGCACGATGGTATGACGATATTGGTACAGCACCGACATTTTGTCTAGTAATCACAATTATTTGTGATGAAACTATTTGCATTTTTATTGTTACTCTTATTTGTATGCCCGCGGATAGCACTTCAGTCGCCTATGGGCCACATGCGACACCTAATTTAGATAATGGACAGCTTATACATTTTATTTTACTTACATCATCACTTTCTATAGAAATTCTTAATGATTTCGCAACACCATTGTTTAGAGGTGTGTCCGGTATCTCCATGACTCGCCATCTGTAATTAAATTCGCACCCAAATTATTAAATTTCGATTTGCGACCTCTTACAAAAATGAAAGCTTCAACATGTAATATTCATGTAAATGTATTTGATATATTAATAAATCAGTAAAAAGGTAAGTAGCAGCCCATTGACATCTTATTGCTGGGCACAGGCCTCCTCACTCATAGCAGAGAGGGTTGTTAGAGTATGGACCCACCACGTTGCTCCACTGCAGATTGGCAGGCATAGTACACAAGAGCACTCTCTATTCCTTCACTCTCATAGGCCGATATGACGGAAATTAGACACGGCAGGAGAGATATCAGGAGCAGGACCGACGGCTTAACGTGTTCACTGGGGCACGGGGGTGGATCTACCGCCAACTTCTTAACTTCAGGCAAACATTGAGAAAATCTTAAATAGAAAACTCAATATCTATTTTTGAATTCCCCCGACCCGGGACTCGAACCCAGGATCTCATGTCTGTACCAATCATGCCAAACACTAGACCAATCATGTAATCACGTGAAATCATCAAATATCTGTAATATAAAATATTACAATTAATCAGTCTTTTTATTATGTGTTTGTGTATGTGCGTGTGAGATCACCTACAATATATTACACTAGGATTTCTATCACCAGGAAGAACTCGTTAAGCCACCTCTTGTATTTAATTTTATGTCTGCAGTAACACAAATGTATATATACCCTCTATAAATCAAATCAAAATAAAAATATTCTTTATTCAAGTAGGCTCAAAAAGCACTTTTGAATCGTCAGTATTCTGACCACCGGTTTGGAAAAATTGATTCCGCTGAGAAGAAACCGGCAAAAACTCAACAATTACTCCTTTAAACATAGTTTTAGCTTTCATGTGCAACTGGAATCAAATCCATACATCTTTGTAGCTTAAATAATCGTCAACATTATAATATGCCTTATGTAATAGAACATTGCTTACATATTTCTTAAAACTATGTAGAGGCAAACCCAGAAGTGATTAAGGTATATTATTAAAAATGTGGATGTTCAACCCAACTTCTGAACCATCTTCGATCTATAATATGGCATTACAAGTTTGTTTTTACTACTTGTATTAATATTGTGTGTTTAGCTTCTTTTGCCGTATAAATGAATGTTATCACGGATATATAAAATGATATTCAATATATATTGCAACAGTACTGTCAGAATTGATATTTCTTGGAATTTTTTCTTAAGGAAACGTGAGATACCAATTGATATATGGCATGTATTACTCTTTTTTGTAATTTAAAGAAAGTTTCAATGCCGCCTTACCTCTTAACATTATGCCGTAAGACATAATGCTATGAAAATAAGGAAAATACACCATTTTAACAGTTTCGACATCAGTGTATTGCCTTACTTTCCTAACAGCAAATGCAGCTGCACTAAGTTTGCCTGCCAGTCTTAATATGAGCACACTACTAGAGCACAGATTTTAAGGTTATTCCTAAGAAGACTGTAGACATAACTTTCTTTATTGGACTATCATCAATATGGATATTATTAGAGTAAAAGGTATTCCTATATATGAACTTCAGTCTAGGATGCCTAAATCTTTTATACCAATGCAAGGACTTGGTAACCGGTTTGTATGAACAATAGTGATGGTAAGTGTTAATTCAATGTCCCTTACTTGGGTGTGATGATCTCCTTGTACGTGAGTATCTCCGGCCTGGTGTTGGCTGCGATGCTCTGTGGTATCACGATATTATCAATGTCGTAAGACTGCCGCCTCAGCGCACGCCACTCTGTGCTGCTGCGGCTGCGTCTACAAACATTTAAATTTTTCAAAATCAAAATATCTTTATTCAAATAGGCCTATTACAGCATTTATGAATNCTGATCCGTACATCCCATTCCTCTTCTAAATCCCGCTTGCACGTCCCATATTTTCCCATCAGTTTCATTAATCACCCTTTCAATTATGAATCGCCAAATATCGTTTTTTCTTTCCATATGATGATAACATTAAAGAACGACTTACAATCTAAAGTTACGAGGGTTCCTTCGCGCCCTGATCTCAAAAGAGACCACAAAAAACTCAGTCGGGTATACATTTTTTTTATGTTATCATCATTACAATATATATTTTTAATTTATTCTAGATCAAGATATATATATACAGAGCAATTCATTCACTCCCACAGATTTTTGTCTTCTAAATATTCCTTTAAATTATAAAATGATTTGTCTATTAGCTTACTTTTAATGAAATATATAAATATAAACTTTAAAATACATAAATATTAGGGGTATGCGAATATTAATATTCGATTCGATGTTCGAAATTCGAATGGAATAATTGGAAAATCCACGTGTAATTCGAATATTTTCAAATAATTCGTGAATTAATTAAATATCTGTGGATTTCCAATTGCTTCTATTTAAATTGTGTATCGAAATATTCGACTTAAGAATAGTTCGATTTTCGTTAATCAATCAATATATGTTCATATATATTATTTTTAAACAAAAATTTGTATATTTTAGAACTGCATTTGTTACAATATAATTTATGTTATTTCATTCTCTTTAAAATAAAAAAGACTATATTTTCAGGGTTTGAATAAAATGTATATTGACTGTTAAATTTATATTTGAATAATTAAAATAACAAACAGAATTGAAAATACTCGACCTTTCACTAATAATTTAATAGTTTACGAAAACTTTTGAATTTAACATTCGATTCGAAATTCGAATCGAATANTATATATATATATATATATATATATATATATATATATATATAGATATATATATATATATATATATAAATCAATCGCTGTTACTCAAACATCTGACATTCGTCTCGTCGTTTAGAAATCAATTAAATTTAAATGGTGTTCAGAAATCCAATTCAATTTAACAGAGAGGATTTTTTTTCATTTTTTTTCATTTTTTTATGTCAAACGTTTGATGTTCGTCGCGTGGTTAAGAAAACAGCAAATTTAAAAGGATAATTTTGTTTCTTTTTTCTATGCTTTATTTTACATTTGACATTTACAACCAACAATTTCTGATCGTATTTATAAAATTTTAGGGACTTTGACGGGAATCGGGACGTAAGTTTTTTTGACTACGAAGCCTTTTGTTCCAGTTAAGTTTTGACCATATTTTTTACTAAATAAGCATTCTGCAATTATCATTCAGATTTTTTTAATTACAGATTTCTGACTGACCTCTCTTGTCCCGAAGTGGAGGTGTCGTCATCCCTGTCCCTCTCTTTAATCCTCCGCGATAATGGCGGACGACCGCGTTTCAATCCTGGAAAACACAAGGCACGCAGATTTTTAAACAAAAACATTACACACAGATCATTGGACATCTTTTGACATTATATCATATAACATTAGTTTCAATTTCGAAAATTAAAATTGAAAATGGTATATAAAGAAATATTACACATTACAAATTAAGCAGATTATTTCTTTTCGTTAATTTATGTTATTGTGACAAAACAAGAAAAAGCAATTTTTTAATGTGAGAAAATTGGCATAATGAGAAAATAACAAATCTTATTTCTAATTAGTTACATGCAATATCAGAGAGTGAGGTTTATATATGCCCAAAGGTAACCGATAAGGTTTCAGAATGTGACTTTTACATTATTATTTCTTATATAACATTCGTAATCAAACAGCGTAAATTTTTCACATTCTTTTACGTCTACATCTCCTAAATTAAGTAGGCTAGCCTAATTAAATATATGAACAAGGTTTGTGTGTGTTCGTGTGTGGGCGTAAGTATATATGTAAGCGTGTGTGTTTTTTCGGGAGTATAGATGAATAGAAAAGTACTTTATTGCACACATATTAGAAAAAAAAACAAAACAAAACTAAACCTAATAGTTTAGGAATCACAGCATGCAAAGGCGGTCTTATTGCATAAGCAATCTCTTAATAGACAACCTTAGCAAGCAGGTGGCGCCACAAAAAAAAAAAAAAACAAATAAACCAATTACAAAGTTCTTAATATCACTGTATAAAATACATAAATAAAATTTATTATGACGAATGATTTGATAAATATTGGAAGTGCAATAGTCTTTTAAAAGTATGAAGAGACTCAGACTGGCATATGTCAAGTAGCAAGGAGTTCCATAGTCTTACTGATTTGACTGTGAAGGACTTGCTGTAGTAAAAGTAGCAGCCTATTAACGTCCCACTGCTGGCCACGACTCCTCACTCCGAGGAGCGAGGGTTTTTAGAGCATAGACCCACCATGCTGCTCCACTGCGGATTGGCAAACGTAGTACACAAGTGCACTCTATTCCTTCACTCTCATAGTTCGAAGTGACGGGAATCCGACGGCTTAACGTCCTCTCCGAGTCTCCGTCTGGGTGGATCACACCGCCAACTTCCTAACTTTGGTCGAATATTGAGAAAATCTTAATAGAAAACTCAATATAGAATTTCAATTGGCCCGACCCGGGACTTGAAGCCGCGATAGAAACGAACCTCATGTCTGTAGTCGAAATTGCTAACCACTAGACCAATGAGGTAGTATAGAATAATAAAACATAATACTCTTAATTCTTACTTGTGGGATGTCTCTTAACAGGTCTGGGGGTGACCTGTGGGGGTGTGGTGGCGTGTTGGGATCCACGCGGCGAGGAGGAGTGGTGGGCACCGCGCCATGCTTTCCCGAATCGCGATCGAAACCACGACCGCGATGACAACGCCGCTATGTGAATGTCGGGAGATACATCTGAAATATTTAATTATTAACATAATGAACTACAATTTGTGAAGCAAGTACTTGCTAAACTACTTCTTATGCAAGGAAAGCAGCCAAATTATTTATATCTTAATTAACTCATGGTCTGAAAGGGGGTATCAAAAAATCCCAGTTAATTTTTATGGACATCTGCTACAGGCAACATTAGATGCATAACATTAAACTTCCATGAGGCAGCGACTAATCATCACATGCTGCCATAGAATTCTGTGACAACAATAATAGTGTCTTATATTTGTCTCTCTCTCTTTCCTTACTGTTTGTTGAAGTGAGACAAATAACATGTATCAACAATAAGGGCTTATTGTTATAAATACAATATTTTTAAACAATTTACACTTTCTACAATAAAAAAATTTTTTAGTAATTTATGATTACAAAAATATAAAGAAACTAGCTGCTCTTATTTAAGAGTTACTATACACGTTTCTATAACAAACCCCCTGAAGATGTTGTTAGACATTTTACCTAATAATAACTGAAGAGATTCTCATTGTAATCACTGTGATAATGATAGTTATATTTGACAATTCAAAGACTTGAATAAAGGAATTTGATATACATTTACATTTATGATTACAGATTTATCAATTTGTTCTACTGCTCTGGGTTCTTGCCCTTTAAAGCATGAGGTTATAATATAAAATATACCTTTAATGTCACTCAATACAGGGTGGTAGCAAGGGTCAACCAGGGCCAATCGTTGTGCTGGAGCCAGAGTGGAGAACGGAGGTGTAGGCTGTGTCGGCTCCGCTCTCCCTGTACAAACAGGACAACTCTCCACACGATACTGGCAGCTGCATCTGAATAAAGAAAATGTAAAGATTTTATTACATATTATTAATTATAAACTATTTCATTGGTCCAGTGATAAGCTTGTTCGGCTAGAGATTAGGTCCTGAGTTCGAATCCCGGCGTTAAGGTCGGGTTTTGTTATTCTAATTTTATTTCCTATTTAATTTCTGATAATTACGAAATTCTGTAATTATCACTCCGGGTTAACTAGTTCTTTATAAGTCTGAATCAAATATTTTCCAGAACGCCAGCGCCATCTATCGTCGCTGGACAGAGTCAACGAGTCACAGGCCGACGGCGTTCTCGTCAGTTCTTGAGTAACTTGAGTTTCTAATTCTATTAATATTTGTGTAATTTGATATCAGGAACATTTAGTGATTGGAAATAAATTAATAGTGTTTGATTGCACCAACATTACCCACCGACGCCCACGCTTTGGAGGTTAAATTATGAAATCCACTAATGACGATGTCGGCAGGAACTTATGCACTCTGCGACATATATTTCTATGTAACAATATGATTGCTTACTTGATATCAGATGGCTTAGCAGCTTTGTTGGTAGCAATATGCAAATTGTGCATTTGTAAAAGCTTTCTTTTCTTGAACGTATCCCTGCGCAGTGGACGTACACGAGCACATGTGCACGGAGTGTCATCACCGGGGAGACTGCCCGAATATCCCTCAGGCTCACCTTCAAATTCAACAGGACCCTTCGCTTCACGGACCTTGAAATAAGAAAAACAGTGTTTTACGCACTTAGAGCCGAAAGTATGATACAGATCGTGTGATAAAAACGCAGATGGCAATTTCATACTTTCGTCCCATAGCACGTATACAAATTTTCATAACACGTAATAAAATTTATTTTGACAGTGTGCAAACGTTAAAAAATGAGAACCATGTGCGCTAAAATTTAATAATGATGCAATGTGGCACTTTCGTGACTGAAAACAGGGTCGAGAGTACGAACTTTCGATACAGGTATGATGAAAAATAAATTATAATAAACATGTTATAAAAAATAATCGTAACTGAAATTTTTACATTACAATAGAAATGAGGGGCAACCCTATATAGTCTTTCTCATACATTGATAGACTAGTCATTGTAATGTTTTTTGGGGTCAAAAGTGAGTTAGACACATGAGCACCAGTAGCATTTAAATGGGAGAGAAAAAGGGCGTTTTTGTCCTGCATACATGGGCCGAAAACTTTTCATCCAGCAGTGAGAGAAATTATTTTTCTCATACTGCAATTATGACATTAAATATGTTATTATATTATATAAACATGATTCAGATATAAAATGACAGGTTTTTGTATGTAATAAGTAAAATTAATGCACAATAAAAGCTATAAAACAGGAAAAACCCGCATACCCACAAATACATATAGTTGCATGTCCTATTCTAACCTAGACATAACATTATACATACATTATAACTCAACCATGGGTTTTGTATAGTTTGGGGGTTCAGTAATTATATATACAACAAGAATACAACATAATTATTTATACCTGTTTGTGGAGATCATTATGCTGGCGTATCTTATACTCCAACTCCTGGACCTGTACTTGCAGCCAGCACCAGCGGGAGGCTATTGATGCCCGCGATCTTTGCCAACTCCACAATGCCCTTTTCTCACTAGAAAATAATATTAAAAGAATTGGATACAATATTATTTTTGTCTTGCCATTCCAGACAAATCAAAAGTGTTTGTGTGTATTTACATAATGTGGATATATGTAGTATGGCACAAAATAAATTGTATAAGATATAATATAAATATGTCATAGTAGTAGATGTTAAATAGACTTAAGTATGGTTTATGACTATTAAGAGGTAAAACAATCACCGCCACGGTAATCATAGTAACGGCCGTGATATCACTTGCTAAAGGCTCCCGTTAAAAACCAGCGCTGTAGTGCACTACAGCATGATGCTGACACGAGAGACCCTTATTTGATCACGAAATATTGTTAAGTTAATTGTATAGTATAAGTACCAATGTATGTGATCAAATAAAAATTTTCTTTCTTTCTTTCAAATGTCCACAACAATATCCTTATATAAGTCAAACAAAAGAAATGCATCTATATCTGCAATGTGACTATATTTGAAACCTGAAAACCACTTTTTAAAAGATGTCAGTGTGTGCGTAAGAGATGTGTGTGTATTTATTAAAAAGTATCCACAAAACTTTAACCAAAGCAAACAATGTCTTGAAATGTTATAATGATATATAACATGCTGCCCAAAGAAATCTAAAAATTGATGGTAAACCCTCTTAAAATAAAAATATAATAATTATCATATATATCTAATAAATAGTTAATGTAACAATTTATATATAATGGGGATATTTAATGAAGTGATTCTTTTTCAAGTGAATCCTCTGTATGCTTTGAGGGTAACATTTTTACAGATAAAACACATAATTTGCGTCATCAAGATGTGCAGCGCTTTGTATGCTAATTCGTTCTAAGTTTTAATATTTACAAGTTGCATTTTAAATTGCCACTTATAATGATAATTTAATTTTCTATTTCTCATATATTATAAAAAAAAATTCATAAATTCTCTTTTCTAAATTAAAAAACAAAATTTTAATAAAACATTTCTAAAATTGACAAAAAATATGTGGCATTTTAATTTACAATTCCTCATTTGAGATTTCAATAAATTATTTGATTTCATTTTCAACATTTTTAATATTTTAATGACAATTAAATTCATAAAATATCTTCATTATCCCCTCCCTCTAAGTCTTGGCAATCTAAAGTTTTACATTTGTATAATATAATGAAATATAAAAAAGATGCCGCAGAAGTTCCACTTCTGACTTTGTACACACTCACTTTTAACTTTTTTTTTACAATTTAGTTATTATTTGACTCATTATGACTTTAAATGATAATTGTAACTTCTTTATAAGCTTATTACATATTTAAATACTATTAGGATACTTGAATGTTATATTTGTAATCACTGTAAAACGTTCTTGCACATAAATTATTATGAAGTATAAAAAGTATAATGGTATAACCCAAATGCAAACTACTAAAAAGTCAATAACAGATCTTTTATTCCAGTATGACTAGCATGCTACCCTGTACTAACTCACATATAGTAAAATTTTGAATTCTTAATAATAGTAATAAGTCTCACTGCATACTACCGTCTTAAACTGTATCATCACTCACTATCAGAAAGTTTTTTTATGTTACTACACAGTATCAAACCAGCCACATCTGAAAGTAGTTCAGACCTAGAGGAATTAGTAATGTAATTTCCCAAATTTATGTGTAAGAAAGTGAGTACTCCCACCTAACTATTAGGCTGTTTTTAAAAGTTTCTAGATATAGCCATTTAATACCATTAACATATAACAACAAATATTATATACCTAATAACTTTAAAAGTAAATGTACTATATTTAACCACTCCTTCACAGATAATTTGAAATTTGGCTAGATAGACTCACAAAGAAAAGGTTTCCACATATACCCACAGGGATCAAGATATATATGTGAAAAATTATCTCCAAATCTATTCACAATATTGACTTTGTGTTGCAGAATTTTAATAAGAACATATTTCCAAAGGGAGTGGATACTACACAGAAAACAGAGCAGGGAAAAGTTTGTCGAAATATTTTTCTTATCAACTTTTAATCTAAATGAACACTAATTTATTTAAGAACAAAGTAAAAATTAAACTGTAAAACAGTGCTAAATACAGTGAGATACGGATATATCAAAATGCCAGTAGGAGCTAATACAAAATTTACCATTACATAAATTTGTTTATAAAAATGCTATTTACTATAAATTTTTAATCATTGAAAAACGTCTTATTTCCTTTTCTTATTATACTTGAAGTATTTCATCCAATCTATACCCTTTACATAACATATCCTATCAATTATTGCCACACAATTTCATAACTTTATTTTGTAATTCCATAGTAAATCAAGTCTTAACAGGTTCAGACATCTCAAATTCTTCATAAAATAACTGTTATTGATTGATCCTATGTAACAAGTCTTTTTACTTTAAAATGAATTGTACATGCACCTAACATTTAAAAGACAAAAACTCATTGTAAAAAATCTGTTGGTGTAATATAAATATTTTCTAAGTCTTTTGCATTTTTTAAATAACGCTGCCTGAAAATGTTTAAGCATATTAGCATAAAGTATTTATTATATGTTAATTTAGCTAGATAGTTGTTACAGTTTAGAATTAAAATGGGTATTATTTTAGTTTAAATAATTAATATAAAAAAAGAGTCCAAACTTTTGAAACTCTTTAGATAAAAAATACATTTTTAAAACTTAGATTCAATAATTAACAACTCATTTAAGGGTAACTGTATATGTTTCTATAATAAACTCCCACAAGACGTTCTAAAGATGTCAATAAATTCAAAGTCTTTGTTAAAAGAAAGTTGATAGAAAAATCGTATTATAAGTTGCAAGATTACCTAGACGATAGAAACGCCTGGGAGTGAACGAATTGCTCTAATTTTAATTAAAATATAGTAAACTAATATGTTATTGTAATGATGATGGGAAAAAAAATACCCGACTGAGTTTGTTGTGGGTTCTTCTCGGATCAGGGCGCGAAGGAACCCTCGTAACTTTAGATTTCAAGCAGATCTTGAGTACCATCATCAGACGTATATTAGAATCAGAGTGTGGAAAAAAAAATAATTTGATGATTCAAAAGTGCTGTAATATACCTACTTGAATAAAGATATTTTTGATTTGATTTGAATACATGATGCTATACAAATCCTCACGAATATGAATGCGTAAATATTTATATTTATTAATTTAATGGATAAACATACCATAATTAATATAAAAAATCATTCACATGTTTAAAAAATACATACGTTTGAATTTGAGTGAAAGAACATAAAAAAATATTTTAACAGTTGATCAATCTTAATCTTATATATAGGTCTGAGAATCGGCTACTATTTTTCATACCCCTAAGTGATAAGAGTTGCTCACTTAAGTTTTTTTTTTAATTTTTGGACGAAATTGTTTTTTTTTATTTTTTTATGGTACAACACACAAAAATACATACAAGCCTAAATTTTCACCTTTCAATCACCAACCCCTATTTTCTAATAGCGATAAAAGTAATTATATGGCAATACAACGTTTGCTGGGTCAGCTAGTATGATATATATATATATGGTGAGATAATAGTAGAAATAGTTATAACAAAATCTACAGTCTAAATTCAGATATAAACAAGTCTAGACATGTTAGAAATCATATGTTAGGGCAGATATAATATTGATAAGTATATTAACAAAACAGCTATATGATAATGCCTCTTATCACAGACAGATTTACATAATACTTTAATTAAATTTAATTAACCAATAATCAGTACTTGTAATAGTTGTACAGCACCACCTATTGCAAGATTACATTAAAAGGTTTAAAGGGGATTATGCATAAATTTTTTATGTCTTTCATTTATTATATTACATGCTTTTAATATGCAGTCAGATTTATATATAGGTAAGGAAATTATAATTTATTTAAATAGAACACCAACAGGTTACAGTAATAATATGCAAAGTATAAAGAATTAATAAATAACTAAAATTAATTACTGCAAACCCACTTACTGGTAGCCACAGCATTCAAACATATATACTAAATATGAGGAATAAAAATAAGCAATAAAGAAAGAAACTAGAGCGAACAAAAAAAAAATATTTACGAATATTTAAAAATTATCTAATAGTAGCCAAAGTTAGTTTTAAATACATGAGGTTTAAATGGTAAAAAGTTTTTAACGTGACTATAAAAGGCCTCTGTATCCTAAATGAAATTTCATGTAATAAGTCAGATGCATCTATAGTCATGGTAATTTGTGTAAAAAACATATGGTTGGGAGAGATAGAACCTTATACTATTAGAGAATGCTTCTCGCTAACACATTAAACAATAAAATTTTGGTATAAGACTTCCTAAAAGTTATAGAATTGAACTTTACAAATCCATTCATTTTAGAGAGTGTTTTACTCTCAATATGGAGAACAAAACTTAATTTATTGTATCAATACTGATTCCTAAATATCTAATACAACATGTTTTGGATCTGGCAATTATTTACCTTATATACAAAATTAATAGGGTGAACTTTTCTGTGAAACAATATCCAGAAACACATTTTTTATTTAAAACCATCCTATTAGATATACATCATTGAGATAACCTGTTAATTCCTCCTGTAATAAAACTGCAAGATATAATCTTATTGCATATCTTTTTAGTAGGATTCCAGCTATAATATTAACCATGTTATAAATGAATTTTCATACTTATTCTGGCAAAACCGAGTAAAAAATAATCTATATCGAATACCACCAATTTTGAATACTTTTTAATAAAAATAGTCATTCTATATTATAACTCATAACAAACAATTACTGAAAAAGTAATACTGTCCAAAAATCATAATATTATCATTAGAAAATAATCACATTAATTCCATTATAAGACAAAATTTGAAAAGAAGCTTTGAAGAAATCAGTATTCAGCATTATCTTTACATAAATATTTCAATTTAATTATGTTTACTGTACTTATCTTTACGGATAAAAAGATTCCTTCGATATTCTATTTTATTAAATTAATATCTATGAAATATTATAAGCAATAGAAATTTATGTCACAGATGGTTCTATTCCAAGGAGAATTATTATTCATACATATTCGAATGTGTGGTCAATATAAAGTGAAGTATAAAGTGATTTATCATCTCAACTTTGTTAATACAAAGTAGAAAATGATTAAGTTATATCATTAAGCAGTTCATTTTTTAAAACTATGAATGTATATTTTAAAATATTAATGTAGACTCATATAATTAAATATAAATGGATTATATAAAGAACATTGGACAAATGAAGTCAACTAAGATGCAGAACAACATCACAACTTCTAAGTTAAGAAAAAGGAGTAGGATTAATAAAATAAATTCATCAAGAATTACAAACTAACTCACAGGTACACTCACTCATTCTCACATACCCACTCACATCTACATAACAACCCACTAATTCTTCATAAGAAAATAGTGAATAATGCAGTCTTTGCTTCTTATTGTTTCTATATTCAAACTTCTTAATTGCTGCACTGTTATTTAACATATTATATACCAATCTGTGTAACCCATAATCTGCCTTATTGTAAGTATATTATGTAATAATATGTTATAATGCTGTTCGATTATCAATAAATAAATTAAATTTGTTTAAATAACACAGGTAAACACAAAAATTAACTTTAAGGTAAGACATTTTGAAAGAGTTGTTACTACTGAGTTTCTTGGCAGTTTCATCTCAGCTGAATCAACTTTCTGAACTGGTGGTATATTTGTTACCAACAGAGACTATTGAAGATTCAAAAGTTCTTACTGAGCCTACTTGAATAAAGAATATTCTGATTTGATTTTACAGATCTTAGATTTGTTAGGATGTTGCCCTAAATAGCAGTATAACCATTAATATATCAGAAAAAAATATAGAAAATAATTTAACTAGATTTCTAATCTATACAGGTTTGCTATAGTTTATCAATAACTATATATAATAAATGCTGATTTAACTTACATTGGCATAGGTTGTTGGTGAGGATTGTTGTATGTGACTGCCTCATCATTGCTCTCAGCTCCTGAGGATGAAGCTGTGGCATCAGAATCCAGTTGATATTTTACAACAGACAAATGGGAACGCAGTGCACCGGCAGAGTGTTCTAAACCAGCCAAAGTTCCAGAGGGAATTCCAATAGATGCAGACCTTGTTGCATCACCTTTAGAAGTCCCTGCCTTATAGTACTTTGGACCCACAACAGAGCGAGATGCTGCACTGGCTTGGAGAGCAGCAGTAGTCTCTATTCTCTTTAAAAAAGCTTTTAAGCCAACAGGCCTCCCACCACCATCTTTCCGAGCTCCACGAGTGGATTTTTCAAAGGTTTGAGCTGCTTCCTCTGATACTCTTTTCCCAATAGTCCTCGCTTGTAATATTCGTAAACGCCGCAATAAAAAGGCACATCTACGTTCTAATCTAGCTTGTATTAATTTTATTTTATCTTCGGCGGCATCTCCCTCTGAGTCAACTGTATCGGTTAAATCAAATCCACTCAGCGGAAATATTGCGTCCGGATCTCCAGTCGAAAGAGAATCACCTCCACTTTCTAAGGTTTTTATAGCTTGGAACAGATCTGCCTGTACAAGGTCAGTGCTGCCTAAATCTACAAGGATCTGTTCCATCTCTTGGGAGTCTTTAGCCAGGCTGGGTTGGTTTTGGAGTCCCATGTCGTCCTCGTCCATGGATGTCACTAAGTTATCGACAGACGCGAGGGTCCGTCTTCGGTGGGATATCTTAACTTTCTCGTCGGCCGTGTCGAATTGCATATATTGAGGTGTCACAGAAAGCGCCGGGGCCATGACACGAGCGTCGCCCGCCTCGGACGCCGGCGCAAGACGCGTCAGGGCGGGCTGCCTATTTCACTCATCCCAACCTTATGTAACGATTCACTTGTGCACTATTTCACAACACTAACACTGTCCTACACAACACTTTGGAGTCATTTAAAGTCATCCTATAGATCAATCGCCTGCCAGTTCACGGACAAACGAAGGCGAATCGGGTACGGCGCGCTTCTGAAAACAGTTATCACTGATTACCAGCCGGTCTTTGTTTGTACTTAAAAAATATTGTCATCTCTTGTTAAACTACTATAGCAAGCGTTTGATGTTTTCCCGGATTAACAATATTCGAAATTTGACCCACGTGATAACGAAGAGTTCGCAAGCGGTCGCAGTTGCTTGTTTCGATATGGAACAGGAAATGATACACTTCTCAAACACTTATACGGGAACCAATAACATTATTGCGCATTACTCACTTGTCTAACACTATTTAAGCAAAGCAACGTTAAAGGAAGATTTCCGATAGCAATGGCGGCTGAAGGCCTAAAAACAGTTTTCAAATGTATAGGGAATTCAATTCTTATGACGAAACGTAGTGCAGGCCACACCAAACGCCACAAACACTGAGCTACTTCTAAACGGTAGAAAGAGATAGCGAATACATCCATGAATTAGTACTTGCGCGGTAAAGTCAAATACGCAATAGATAAAAGAACTTATTATATTTTTTAATACGAATTTAAAAGAAAAATTTATAAATAGAGTTTTAAAATATTTTTAAAATCATTTAGTTCGTATAAATATATTACACGGTAACTACAAAATTAAAGAGTAATTAAAATGATGTCTTTTTTTACCTTACCGCCACGCTATAATCTAACAATAGACCTATTGTAAGTTTGCAAAATCATGACGAAATATTTTTAAATATTTTTAGGTTGTCTCTATATATTATTATAAAAATTAAGTAAGAAATTTTTTCAATTACTTAATTACGAATGACATCGTCTTAATCGTAGTATTGGCATAAAAAGTTGCATTCCGGAAACACTACATGCGCATTCAACGATATTGATGTTCTACTTATTGCAATGTCAATAAAGTATATCGTAACTTATTCATTTTTTAATTAAGATATATTACTTATATAAAATTAATTACTAAAAGTTGTCTATCGACGATTGCAAAATAAAATAAGAATACCTAACCTTTTCCATAAAGATACTGCGTTCCGTTATACGCTCATGGTTTAGTCATCTGCAGTTCAGAAGAAACAAAACAAATTGCTATGCGAATTCTAAGACTAAAATATATTCAACTTATTTTTTAATCATTACAATTTTCTTAAGATAATGAACATGTCATCACTTATCAGATAATTGCTTGAATTTTGATAATAAAAATAAATTCATGCTGATAATTTAATTATATTTTATTCTAGATATTATAATTTATAGCCAAAAAACAACTCTCAAAGAGATTTTATAAATGCATATATTTATAATATAAGTAACATATCAAAAATAAAAATATGCATTGAATATTTATATAAATTAATTTAATAGTGTTATTCCATTTTTAACAAAATATAACATAATATGTTATATATGTAATGTACAATTATATAATACATCTATAATTGTATATAGACAAAATTGAAACAAATTCACTTAATGAATTCCCTTATAAAATCAATTAGGACAATATATTGAGAGTTTTATGAAAATGCACCCTGCATTTTCATAAAACCATCACTGTTAGCAAAAATATCATAAGAAAATTTAGTCAGTAACAAATAGACTTTCAAAAGCATATATGATAAAACAAATTATTTAATAAAGTTATTACAAAAACTAAGTGTAAGATCCCTTACCTTTAAATTAAAAGATGTTGCAGTTGCTTGTACCTTCAATATAATTTTTATTACTGTGAGAATATGTTCTCTCTTTTCTCTCTTCATTGTAGATACAGATACCATTGTTGTTGGCTCAGAACTTATAAGGCATAAACTTGTGAAAATAAGGGTTATTACTGAAAATAAAGTAAAGGTGTAAACTCCTCAAGATTACATTGACAGCTAAGTGACATAGAACTTGCTGTTAGGGATGTCAAATTGTCATAAAAGTTGTAGGAAAAAAATTTAGTTTACATACTCTAAACACTTAACAATTTTTTTAAGTAAAACAAAATATGTCAATAACATAAAATTTAGCTTGAACATATCATAAACCTAAATTATAACACACTAACATTTTATGTAACAACATTATGTAAATGTTTTTTTATTTAGTTTCTACCATTATTATAGATTAACTAAAAAATCAACTTTTCCTAAATACAAGGCAAACAGTTATTTCACAATATTGTATAGTATACTTTCAGCCAATATTTCTTTAAATACCTTTTCTTTTACCACCACTTATGATTTAAGTGGATTTTATGAACATCTACAATAGATGATTTGAGAATATATCATACCAATAAATAAAAAAATTCATGCATACATTTCTTGGGAATTAACAATCTTAACACATATGTATATTTTGTTTGTCTAACTGATTCCTGTTAAAATCTTTGATAACAATACCTATTAACCGAAAAGTTAATGTAGTAGTCTCTTTTTTTGGATAGTAACAGTGTACGTTTTTTATTCGCTATTGGCTATAGAAATAACTAGGGTCCCATAAGAGAGTTCCGAGTCACACAGTCAGTAATGGAAAGAGCTACGCTTCTCTATCTAATTAATAAAAGTGAGTGCTGTAGAAAAAGTCAGAGATAAAGACTAAACAAAATGGCTGAAACTATGTGGTAATGAGTGATGCATATTATTGGATAATTTGATAAATGGTGGCCTGATGCAAAAGCTTATAGAAACTGAGGGGGCAATGTTTTGAGTTTCTCTACAATGTCAAATCAGCTATAACGAGATTCATAGAAAACTCAAATTAGGCCCTATGGCAATCATAGGGTCCTATGTCTACCATTGGAGGAATATAATGAAAATTTGTATATTTCTTTCATTAGTACAATAAAGCATATTGTCCACCCACATTGGTTGAAATTACTGTACCACTGATGTACTCCAGGTAACATTCTATTATACATATTAGAAAGATAGATAAAACTCTTTATTGTATGCTACATTATATGATACAATACAAGCTATATAAAACTAAACATATACAAAAAGAAGTAACATGAACACAGGAAAAGAGAAAAAAACTGGGAATGGATGGCCTTATCACTAGAGCATGGTAGGCTATATAAATTCCAGAATTGCTCCTGGGATGTGCAAGTAATCTCACAATATTATCCTTTATTGAGGATGTATTAAAGTAACAAAGTTAACCAAATTGTAATCAAAATTTATAAATATATAATAAAAATTACATTAAACACAATATTTTTAACTTTTAATAAAAATATATAATAAGCTGTTCTACTACTGTACTACAATAAGCTTCCTCTTGTACCATATATTAAGAGGGGCCTTACATTGTATTTAAATAAGAAAATCAACACATATTTATATTAAAATTTTAAGTAAAAAGTTAGTTAAAAATCGTTTAAAGGATGTGTGATTGCCCAATGGCGAGAGTTCTTCAAAGAATTCGCGGGTTCAGATCTAAGGAAAAAGAAACTTGCCTATTTAATTGCTATTTAAAATTCATCTTTGTCCTTTATCATGCGATAAAACACCGTAAGGATACATGAACCTGCATGTCTTAGGAGTAATTCTGGGATGTGTTGATTGCCAACCCACAGTGGAGCAGCATGTGGTGGCAGTGAGGAGACCTGGGCCGAATAGTGGGAGTTTAATGGGGTCCTACTTACTTTTTTTAATAGACATCTATACCTGCATATAATCCAAGTGCAACTTACCTCGGGCATTTATATCTAAAATTTCATTTAAAAAATATTAAATCTAGGTAAACATAAGAAAAACAAAAAGAATATTAAAGAATTAAAAATAAGTAATTAAACCTTTAAAAAATACGTTTAGAAAACTAATAAGAATAGATTTAATTAAAAATTATATCAATTACTATAAAATCAGATGAACGTAGAGGAGAGTTGTGAAGTAACAAGAACAAGTGCAACTATACCCATATCATAATTGTTAATAACAAACAGTAAATTTCATATGGATTATTAATAAAGTAAAGAAATTACTATTAAAATTTAAATTTAATTATGTAATTCAAATATTACGATATTAATAAGAATTGTACTCTGTGATTTTACGTTTCAAAAAGAACGAGCGGTAACGATAAAGGTGAGCGCACACCGTCACACTTTCGTTCTGATTTATATGACGTTAAAAAATGTCCACGAGGAGCAATTTTTGAAATGTATTTATATATAACGGTCTATTTTATATTCCTTTAATGTCATTTACAGCGTTAAATATTTCTCTTTTTTATTACATTTGTGCAGGAAGTAGGAACTGTATTAAGAATAAGGGCGACAATCCATCCACATGACGAAATTGATTTCATGCAATAAAACTTTTTTTTATCAATTACAGAATATCAATGCGTTTATAATAAATTGTAATACATAAGTCGAAATTATATATGTCGGCAATATATATTACAGACTATTTAACTAATTTTTTACTACGTTCGACCGAACTTCATATTCTTTATCTATGCAAATTCGAATCAGTGTGTGCTGTGTTACAAATTATGTTTGTTGGCGCGAATCTTTCACAAGTTTTTCTTTTCATGGTAAATTAAAACACCGAAACATTTTACAAAGAGAAAAATGAGTTATGATAGAAGTGTTCATTTACAATCCATACAACAGACGCCTAAAAATAAGCGAGTAATTAAAATATTAGGCAGAGAAGATACGTTGAACCTTTCGCCGATACGTAATGAGTCTTCCGTATTCAAAACATTAAATGATACAAGTTTAAGAGAACTGTTGGACGAATCATCGGTTTTAGTAAAAACTGATCACGCTGGGGATAATCTTAATGAGGCTTTTTTTGAAATAATACAATCCATCCGCCCAAGTGATGTTTTGGATACTTTATCGAGGTTAGCTCAAGTTTGTTGTGACAACTTAGAGTTAGTAGAGCCTTGGAAAAGATATAATGCTAATAATTATTGGCTCGCAGAAGAAGCTAATACATGGAAACTTCTACACTGTATGTATGCAGATTCTATAAATGAGCACCCTAAGTCCTTAGATAGTATTATTACTGAACGCGCATTTTCTCAACAAACATTAGTTAATGCACTATTTCAAAGCGATTCTGAATTACGTCTATTACAGCTACTTGTCGACTGGCTAGAAGCTACCGCTGCTTACCAAGTGGGAACTACACAAACAATAGCACCCATAATTAGTAACAATATACATTGGGGAAACACTCTGCACGAATTGCTTATTGGGTCAAGTCTGTTTAATAAAGAGAAAAATAAAGCTATGGTTACTTGTATGGATCCTGATGCACCAAAACGCCAAAACAAAATTATTCACTCGGATGACAAAAAGGATGACAATGACTTGTGCAAAAGAATATTTACTGAAGTTCGTTGTGGTAACTTCAATGAGGCAGTGTCACTTTGTATAAGCGCTGGACAACCTTGGCGAGGTGCTGCATTACAAGGATGGAAATTATTGCATTATGAAAAGGATGAAAATGGAGCAATCATACTTAATGGGAATTCATTACGGGACTTATGGAAATGGTGTTCATTAAATATTGCAAATGATGTTGCAGAAAATATTAATTACAGAGCAACAGTTGGAATTTTGAGTGGTCATTTAGAAAGTGCTTTATCTGTTTGTCAGGGAAACTGGGAGGACTTATTATGGGCACATTTAAGAGTTCAAATTGAGGTGAGGGTTGACAAGTTCCTGAGGGAGCATCATGCTACTGCAGAGGCAAATACAACCCCATCAGAGGTCTTAGAATTATTACAAAATGAATTTCATGTTGAAGAGCTATCTTTGCAACAAATATTCAATGCTGTGAAGTCTTTCATGGAAGGAAAGATAGAGTCTAATTACCAAACTTGCCAACGTTACTTAATGCTCGGTCATATTAGAACCATCATGGAAGAATCATTACATTGGCTTGAAAATGCTGAGGTGAAATTCATCAGATTTCTAGCACACCTAGTACTTGTGTTAAGGCACATGGGTAAAGATCCTCAGCATGATGTTGGTGATAAGATTTTAGAAAAGTATATCAATCAACTCATTGAAGGATTACCTGAAGGTGCTTGTGAACACCCAGAACTTATTGCATACTATACTTCTACAGTTCCTGTTGAAAAACAAATTGCAATATATGCAGATCTTATGGCCCATATAGAAAATGTTGACAATAGAATTGATGTTGTAAAAGCAGGTTGCAAAGCTGGCATCAATGTTGCTGCAGCTGCAAGACTCACTATTAAGAAAGCTATTGCTGATATACACAAAGGTTATGGAAATACAGATTTAACATTTAGTCAAACATCTATAGTTGTGAAAGATAACAATGTGGTGAAGAATGTAGTTATGACTTTAGAATGGATGTCGTTAATTGAGGATCAACTTCAAGAAGCCCTTTGGTTGAGCAATGCAATGATTCGCACATTTATCTTCATTGGCAATACAGAAGCAGCTCTGACATGCGTATCTAGTTTTCAAAAACTATTTGCAAGCTATGTCAATGATTTATCTCCACACTCATCAGAATTGAGAGAACATTTATGTCTTAAATCATACCTAGAAGGTTTGGAAGGATTTGCAACTTGGTACAGATATTTCGTTAGCGGTCAGCCAAAAGATATTGAGCCTTTAGCAGCAGATGCAACATTCTCTGATAAAGTTCAACATGAACAAAGATGTGCTCAAATAGAACAACAAAAGGCCAGATGGAAAAATACCATACATCATCAATCTCGTCACACCAAAAGTTTACTTTATAATGTACTACAGTTCCCTGGCGGATGGCTTCAAGATGACAATGATGGAACCTGCTCAAAGAATTTCACTCAAGAAGAAACCGAAGAGAGGGCTAAGCAATTGGACACACTAAGACGTCTATGCATTCCTGAAGTAACAATTTTAATACTGAAAATCTTGCAAAGCAATGACAATGTCGATAATCATAAGGAAGCAGTAAGCCTTAGTAATTTGATTGCTGGAGAAAATCGTGGATTATATAAAGTTTTTACAAAAAATAAACTCTTAGAAGTTTTAGATAGAATAAGGGAATCCTCTTTGCTACTGTTGGAAAAGGGCATGGATATATTTGGATATGAATTAAAAGATTGATTTTTTTATCTAATAAAATTTTGTATTTCTATTAAATATGTTTTGTAAGTAAAACAGATATGTTTTTTTAAATAATAATTATTATTATTTTGGATTCATGGCTTTTTCCTGTGCCACACTGGCACAATTTACTTCGCCAGTGTCACGTAGAAGTAGAAGACGCACGTATAAGGATTTAAACAATCATTGATAACCTGGGTCTGCAAGCCCTGGTAAAGATCTGTAAATTATATATATAACACCACAGGTAACATTATTTTTAATGATACATACTAATATTATACATTTGAAAGTACTCTGTTCTCTTTTCGCGCCAAAACATTTACTTCAATAATGAGGAAGTATGTGACCTTGGCAACAAAACAAAAGGGGTGTTTTATGGAAAATTTATATTTCTTGGTAAGAAATTTTATAAACTATTAACCATTCAACATTATATAGAGCTGATTTTTTATAGCACTGCACTATTTTTGTATATATAATTCTGTCCGTTTGTATGTTATGGAACTAAAAGATTGGGGTAATTTTGTTGTAAATTTTTGCATGTTGTGGTGCAATAAGAATTGAATTAGATTGAATATCTGATAATGGAGGTATGCGGGAAATGAAACTACTGAGAATAGCTAGTAATATATACATGTACTAACAACGGACGAACCAAAGACGCTTATAGAAATATAATTTTACAAATTCGAAGGTACTAGTACAAAATAAATTTTTATATTGTAACGAAAAGAAAGGTAAATAAAATACGAGTACTATAAAATATTATATAAAATTTACATTGCGTAAACAAACAATAAAAAACATTTTTATAATTTGTATTTCACAGAGCACTTAAGCCACAGATACAGGGTTTAAGTTAATTAAATCGTTACTGCTCTCTGCTAATTCAGTAATAGAGACTCTGCCTCTTTGTTTAATAAATTTCGCGACATCTTCAAGTTCCTTCTGTGAGATATATATGAATTTTCCTCTGTCATCTATGACACCTGTAAGGTCACCTGAAGATTGTAGATCTGTTATTCTTTCAATTGCTGCTTGTGTCTTAATCTTGAAGTGAGCTGCCAGGTCTTCTAGTAAAACTACTTTTTGTGCCTGCATTGAAAATAATTTTTTAATTATTTTCCACAACTGTATATACTAACAATATACAAGCAAAAGAATGACTGTCTGTAAAGAGATCTCAAAATGTCAGAACAAAATTCGAAACTGGCATAGAGTAGGTGACATTAATGTGTTTTAGATGTAGGTATATATGAGAAAAAGAAAACATATTAAATATCACAAATTAAAAAACAAAAAATAAATATGACTCACTGTTAAGACAAAAATAACAGATTTTATAAAAATTGGTTTATACATATGTTATAGGGGGAGTTAATAAGATATATGAATTCAAATTTAGTTTTAAATTGTACTATTAGGTATTAAATAGGAATAAAGAATTATAATTTTGAAAACTCCTTGCCATGGTCATTTATTTGGATAGACCAGGGGGTCTATTTGATATGTCTTATAGTAAATTTATAGGCTCTTACATTTTATTTTATATAGCATCACGCCTCATTCCCTTAGGGGTAGGCAGAGACGTCCTTCCACGTCCTTCCACTTGGCACGATCCTTGCACATCTGCTTCGTTTCTTTCATTTTCATTAAACCTTTCATACAGGTTCGTCGGTTTAAAGAACTCTTGACTTAGCCCTTATTTAAAATGTCCTGGATTTGATCCGGGAACGTTCGCCGTGGTCTTCCCCTTCCAACTTTCGCATTCACTCTTAACACATAAATCCTTTTTGTCAGTGTCCTTTCATTCATTCTCTCTACATGCCCAAACCATCTAAGCATACCTTTCTCAATTTTAGTCACTAAACCTTTTAAACCACAACATTCTCTTATCTCACTATTTCTTACTCTGTCACACAGTTTTAATCCACTCATACTTTTCAACGCTCTCATCTCTACTGCATTTATTATACTTTTATGATTCTTCTGCCATACCCAACTTTCACTACCATACATAAGTGTTGGCACCAACACTCCAGCATGCACAGCCAGTCTGGCCCTTTGAGACACCATCTGGCTATTCACAAAGGCGCGCAGGCCACAATTTACCATATTCCCTGCATTCACACATCTTTGTCTATCTCTCTGATAGTCATAGTATGGTACACGGGTATGCGATCCTGGCTCCCAAAGCTATTACTGAATCTTCTCAGGTCTTCTGAGTCAGTAAGATCCTACTAACTTATATTTTCCTTTCTCTTCCTTGAAATGTTCCTGTGTTTTAACCTGTTTCCCCCATTTATTCCATTTTCTTACCAGTCCAAGGTGAACCGTGCCGAGGGACTCATGGCTAGGGGTATTTTATTTTAGTTAACTTAAATACATGCAATTACAACATGTCAGTCTATTTTTTGGGTAAAGTTAAGTAAAAATTCATTTATGTAATTTTACTAGCATTTTGATCTCTTCCAGACATCTCTATACCCAGATAATAACAAATTCGTGTGCAGTACATATTTAAAGAGAGAGGGGAGAAAATATCGCTGTCATGCCCGGCGCTACTTTCTGCCTCGTCTTAATGATACTGTGCAAGTCTTTTCTCTCAAATCCCCGACCGTCTGCTTACCCTCAATAGCGCGACAGTGACGGTTCGAAAGTGCAAAAGGATATCCAACTGATTTTGTTATGGGCTGGTCTCAGAACAGGAACCCTCACATCTTTAGAATGTAAATAGCTCTTTAATATAATGAACAGTGCACTGGGAATTATATGAAAACAAGTTTTAACAATTGAATAGAGCTAATTGAATAAAGAGTTTGATTTACGAGGCATAGTCGGTGACTGACTATTAACATTAAGAGTACACAAATGTATTAGAACGGGAGTCAGTAAAACTCACCCTTATATAATCAATGAACTGTTTAAGGAGATCTTCTTGGTCCTGCTCTTGATCCTCGTCAAAGCCTTCACTCTCTACACTAAAAGCAGCCTTCATAGCCTCATATTCTTCTTGTTCTTTCTTCTTGCGTTCTTCTTCTGCTTTGCGTGCAGCCTCCTCTACTTTCTTCTCTTCTTCCTACCGAGAAAACACCATTAAATTACTCTGTGTGTGTGTAATTGAATACATCTTTAACTCTTTATGTTTTCAGGTATATTTAGGAATGGCTTAGTTTGCACAAACCTGTCGTTTTTCTTCGACCTTCCTCTTCTCCTCTTCTAATTCTTCGTCCTTCTTTTTCTTGATTACGCGTAATTGCTCTTCTGCCTCTCTTGCCTTCTTCTTTTCCATTTTGGCTTCCATCTTAGCGCGTTTCTAAAATATTTATCAGATATATTAACAACAAATATTTGGAACTGCAAAAGAAAGAACGAAATACGTTTAAACGTAGCGATTTTATTACTCATAGGTTTAGTGATGCTACCATCTAAGATGGCAGTGCACTAAATTGTTAAGAAGTAATTTTCTTCCAAGTGCTTTTTAAACAGAATTATATTTGAACACACTATATATAATTTGCCTCTAGCTACAGCGGAAGTCTTCAGTTCAATGTAAGACGAAACAGAAGATACAATTTCATAAAATAGTCTCTTAGTCAAAGTATCTGTTAGAGAAGGTCAACATACATAAATTTGACCCATTACACATACCCAAGAGAGAGATTGGAGCAAGGCCGTAATTGTCCCTCTATATAAAGGAAAAGGGTCACAGCAGGAGTGCAAAAATTACCGCGGTATCAGCCTTCTTAGTGTCGTCGGCAAATTGTATGCAAAGATATTAATTGAAAGGGTGATTAATGAAACTGATGGGAAAATATGGGACGTGCAAGCGGGATTTAGAAGAGGAATGGGATGTACGGATCAGGTCTTTTCTTTACGGTGCATAACTGAAAAATGTTTGGCTAAACACCAAAAAGTTTATTGCGCGTTCGTAGATTTAGAAAAGGCCTATGATCGAGTGGTGAGGAATGAGCTGTGGTCAACGTTATCTACGTATGGGGTGAGCGGTTGTCTGATCCAAGCATTGAAGTCTCTCTATGAGGGTTCTAGTGCCTGTGTCAGAATAAACGGAGCGTACACGGAGTGGTTTCCTGTCGAAAGAGGTGTTCGACAGGGATGTGTTGCGTCACCATGGCTGTTCAACCTTTTCATGGATAAATGTTTGACAGATTTAAAAGAAAGTATGTATGGGTTAAGAATGAATGAATTACTCATCAAATGTTTACTCTACGCTGATGATCAAGTAATACTTGCGTCATCCGCTAACGAGCTTCAGGAGATGCTAAATATTATGAATGAAGCTTTGAAAGGGAAAGGAATGAAAGTGAATGTAAACAAAACGAAAGTTATGCTTTTTGAACGAGATGAATCTATGATGAATGGCAATATTTTGATAGATGGGGAACAAGTGGAAGAGGTGAAAGAATTTGTATACTTGGGATCTAAATTTACAAAAGATGGAACATGTGAAAGTGATATCGAAAGGAGAGTGAATGCAGGGAATATGGTAAATGGTGCTCTGCATGCTTTTATGAATAGCCAGATGGTGTCTCAAAGGGCTAGACTGGCAGTGCATGCTGGAGTGTTGGTGCCAACACTTATGTATGGTAGTGAAAGTTGGGTATGGCAGAAGAATCACAAAAGTAAAATAAATGCGGTAGAGATGAGAGCGTTGAGAAGCATGAGTGGATTAAAACTGAGTGACAGAGTAAGAAATAGTGTGATAAGAGAACGTTGTGGTATAAAAGAAGACGTAGTGACTAAAATTGAGAAAGGTATGCTTAGATGGTTTGGGCATGTAGAGAGAATGAATGAAAGGAGACTGACAAAAAGGATTTATGAGTCAAGAGTGAATGCGAAAGTTGGAAGGGGAAGACCGAGGCGAACGTTCCTGGACCAAATCCAGGACATTTTAAATAACGGCCAGGTCAAGAGTACTCTAAACCGACGAACTTGTATGAAAGGTTTAATGAGATTGAAAGAAGCGAAGGAGATATGCAAGGATCGTGGCAAGTGGAAGGATGTTGTCTCTGCCTACCCCTATGGGAATGAGGCGTGATGCTATGTATGTATGTATGTACACATACCCCCACACTTTATCAATATCTATAACATATTAATATTATATTACGTACGCAAGAAAAATAGAACATATTGAAAACTGTTTTAACGGGTACATACCACGATGACGTTTTGCCATTGAAAATAAAAGGATCCAAATATCAATCGCGAAGATGGTTTTAAATGCATATGTGGAATCCAGTGAAGTTATGCCAAATGAACAAACAACGCAATTTTTCAAAATCAAAACGTGACGTTGTGAATGTAGTATACCGAAAAATGGAGGTCCAGTGAATAATAAAAGGATTAGACTTATGGTAGACGGATTCAACCTCTGAAAGCTTAACACAGCCGCCTACAGCAGTTACCTCGTGACCATGATCCATGCAACTGGGGCGAAATATCGAGTATTCAATATGTCGATAAACCATGAAAATTTTAGTTTGAAACAAAAATAGAACAATCCTACAAGCGAAATTTTCTGAAAATTGCTGCTGAGAAAGTTCTATCTCTCACTAGGATGAAAAATTCGACCTCTAGAGTTGATTTTTCGACGGGAAACGAGGAGCTTATCTCTCTCGCATACAGTGGCCGAAATGCGAACTTTTCATCTCGTAGAGAAAAAAATATTATGTGTTGGGCTAAACTTATGGACCACTTAGTTGTTTTGTAAAACTTCTGTGATATTTAAAATTCATCTTTTCAGTGGAAGACTATATCTGCATATTCTTTGAGTATTTCTGGATTATATGTAATAATCCTGAGCGTTTGCTCTAAAAACCCTCTCTGTGTATTAGTGAGTAGTTATTGATTGTGATTAGCTGATGTTTAAATTCATAATTGTGAAATATATAATGATATAATGCATTATTACTCACAGAAAATTTTGGGATGTGTACTCTGACAACCCCCAGTCTTTGCTCTAAAAACCCCGTTTTTTATTAATAAGTAGGCCTGTGTACGAAGGAACTGTAATAGGCTGCTACTTACCTTTTCAAGTCGTCTTTTATAAAATTGCAGAAGAATATCTACAACTACTGGGAGAGATTATGAAAACAAAGCATACCTTGGCCCCCATCTTGTCATCAAATTCTGGTTTGTCTGCTTCAGGTATTTCATTTTCAGCAGAATCTTCTACTATTCCAGGTTCTTCTTCAATGAGAGCTTGATGTCTTGCAGCTGTTGGATATTGGGGAGAGATTTTGGTTTTTGAGTTATTATGGGATCTAACTTCAATAGACTATAATATAAATAAAAGAAAGACAACAACTTTCACTTCATCCATGTAAATTATACCAAATTTTGTCATCTGTTTCTGCCAATGGATAGAATATCCTTGTATTATTACTTTTCTAATAATCACACAAATCAGAATTTCCTATTATTACTAAATGACAGCAGGATACATAAAAACGATACATATAAATTGTTAATAACGATGCTGTGGCACTACAAAATATCATTAGGTTTCTGATCAACTGGCTTTTTTTAATGTGTCAGTGCTGTGAAATGTGCTAACCTGATATGAGGAAATTTACTTGTTATGGTTTCAACACAGCATTATAATGCTGTGTTGAAACAGGAATGAAATTGAAGAAGGAACAGGAATTCATATTTTTTTGCTAAGAGTCTAATCTGGGAAAATTTAATAATGTCTTTGCCAGAAAAGCAGGTATTTGTACCTTTTATATATATGTATTAACAAACGACAACAAAATGTAACCCATACTAAAAATATGTAGCTCAATAACAATTCTTTATAATACTATCATAACGTAAACAGATTAAATAAACATATCAAAATATAAAAAAAAATAATTTAGCTGTAGATAAATATTAATAACCTTAATAACATTTTAATAATACTTCAATTTTCTGCAACTCAGTTTAAATAATCTCATTGAAGTATAGAAATTTCTAGCCAAGTTATTATAAGTAAGATGAGGATTTAAGTACTCAATGTAGCTGATTTACCATTGGCTCTCATTCGTGCCCTTTGATTTCTAACAGCCTGTACTCTTCCTGGTCCTCCATCTCTTTGTGCAACTGCTCTTGGCCGCCCACCAGCTGCTGTGAATGTATATGACATTAAAAAATATATATATTACTATTTTACTACTTATAAAGAATTCACATTATTCTTTTGGAATTCCATGGATTTTTTGGAGATTGTGACCTAATTTTATACAAGAGCTATTTAGAAATTAAACATAATACTTGAGTCAACCACTAATGTAATGACATTTTATTGGGCCACAGTATCATTGCTGCTAATTTAAATACAAAGTTTTTAACACAAGAAAATATGTAGACTATTCTGGTATCTGCTTTACCCTGAACTAAAATTTTGAAATAGATATTTTATTCATCCTCATGATATTATATGTAGTAAGTTTACATCAAACACAGTTAATAGGTAAGCAGCAGTCTGTTAAAGTCCCACTGCTGGGCACATTGGCTGCCTCACTCATAGGTGAGAGGGTTTTAGAGCATTGACCAACCACACTATAAAGCTGCAGGCATAGTACTCAAGTGCATTCTCTATTACTTTACTCTCATTCTCTGATGAGAAAGTAATCTGACATGAACAGAGAGAGATAACACACAGGACCAACAGCATAACATGCTCTACAAGGCACTGGGATGGAGCAGCAGGTGTAAACAACACAACACAGGGCAAATATTGGGAACATCTTAATAGAAAACTCAATATCAATTTTTGATTTCACCTAATGCAGGACAGGATCTGTCTGTAGCCGAACATGCCGACCACTAGGCCAACTAAGCAGTCTCAAACATAGTACAACTTTTTATTATTAACATATGTAAAACTAGTTACACTATTCTTATAAAAATATATTTCCAATGAAACTGTTAAACATTTTTTTTATTTTATTGGTCCACTAATTAGATAATAATAATTAAATAAACCGAATTACACCTAAATAAACCAAAATTTCTATGCAAGATTCCATATTCTTTCACTAAGGTCTATGAACAGATTTAACATTTTACCATATTTAGAAGAAAAATTTATAAATATACTCACGTTGTTGTACTTTTGCTACTCGTAAAAATGCTATTGATAAAATTATAATAACAATAGCACTTATAATAGCTGCTATAATAAATGGATCCATGTTTACTACGTTAAACAAGAATATAACCTAAAAAATTGTAAATAAATCTTATGTATACCGTTCCGGTAAATGTTTTTAAATATTTCGTTATTAATTCCTAAGAAATTTTCATAATGTACTAATTTTAATGTCCTACAATATGTGTTTACCGAGAAAATCACATAGGCAAATTATTTTAAAACGTCATGGACTGTCAACTCTTGGCCAAATATTTTTGTAGCAGTTCAGAAATCGTGTAAATAACGATGTAGGTATTTTTTTACATTCAAGTTTTTATTGAAAAGGCTTATAATTATTGACGTTTATTGTCCATATTGAAAGACATTACTATAGTAAATAGTACAAGAAACAAAATTGAAATTTGTAACGGATATATTCATTATTGTCTTTAAAAATCAAGTCTACCGTGTTAAAGTTATTCCTGGATTCCAAACGCAAGTTACTTTTTTTTAATATTTGGAGATGACGTGTGTCACGTCAAGTTGCTTTCGATTTTTGCGGAGTGTTTAGTGGAAATAAAATGATGTTATTTAAATTATCTTCAGTCGTTTTCTTAGTGTTCGTTTTAGATTTATCTTCGGCTTTATATTTCCATATAGCGGAGGGCGAAAGAAAATGTTTCATCGAAGAAATACCAGATGACACGACCGTGATTGGTAGGATATATTTTTTATTTAAAAAGTACCGCTTTGCCTTAGTATTGCTAACAAATTACTTATCACCACTTATAACTTTCAGTGAACTACAAGGTAGAGTTATATGATCCTCGGTCGGGAGGTTTCATGCCTTCATCTCCTGGTATTGGTATGCACGTGGAAGTACGGGATCCTAACGATCGTGTGGTGCTATCTCGGGTATATTCTTCAGAGGGAATGATCTCGTTCACTTCTACAACACCAGGTGAACATGTTCTATGCATGTACTCAAACAGCACATCATGGTTCAGTGGATCACAATTAAGAGTAAGTTTTGTAAAACATTTTAGTAATTAACTTTAAAAAATGGGAAATAATATAATTTATAACACATGACCGTTGTGTATAGAATGTCATTGATGAATATGAAATAGAAACAAGTAAAACCAGAATATCTTACATTATCTTAAATTTGTGAATACCTTATGATAATTAAAAGCTAGATGGATAATATAGAAGATATTTCTATTTGTTAGAACTCTGTTGATATTATATAAATGTCTAGTTTTAAATATTTTTGAAGTAAAAACTTTTGCTCTAAAATTTGTGAAGGTTTTACTTCTAAAACATGTTAATTGCATGCAAGATATTTTAAAAATAAATTTATAATTACTTTGTGAAAAGTCTAACTGTGAGGTTTTATTTTTTAGGTTAGTCTAAAATGTATTGATTATCACACAATATTTAATTTCAATAGCAGTTTTGAACAAGGGTACACTTGTGTAAACAAAAAATTTGATAACAATGACTTCTTTTATTATGCTTAATAAATAGTATACATTTGCCAAAAGTTATTTAGTATATATAATTATAAAAAGTTTTTACTATTTAGTTATTACTTAAAACAATATAGAGGCGTTTTTTATCATTCTCAATATTTCTATGTTAGTCTTTCTTTGAAAGAAAGTTAATATTTATATTTACATAAGTTCTGAACATCCTGGGAGTATTTTATATTGTTAAACAGTCACTTTTAAAAGAAGATAATAGATAGATAAAAATGACTATTATATTAATTAAAAATAATAATTGTAAGTTATTGTAACATTTGAAAATAACTTAAATAAATACATTTAATAAAAATATATCTAGTGTGCAATTCTCATGTGGTAGAAGTAAAACCTTGAAACATATTGAACTCAAGATAATGAGGTGAATGAAATATTTTGCTAAGAGGACATTTTGGGTTTAAGTAATGATTTCATTTTAACTCCCACTATGCCTTTGTGAACATGAGCAGACAGGGCACGAACAACTGCTTTCCTTTCATCAACTTTCAAATCACAATGATGCTAAAAAAGTTTTCCCTTCAAAATACTTTAATATATGAATAGTTAAATTATGGTTAAATAAATATAATATATATATCACATATGCAGAAGTATATGTGCTTGAACTCAAAGATGGGGCAATAATTTTAAGGAAAACTTTTATGTATTTTAAAGTGATTTAACAATGGTTTAGAATGACAATTCAATGTAGATTGCTCCATATATCTATAGACAAGTCTTTGACAATATCTACTTTACATACATTTATTAAAATTCAGAAATTCTCAATACATTTTTTTCATTGAGTTATTAAAGTATATATTCAGATAATGCTTCTATATCAGAACATATAACATTGCTTATGTTGATTATATAAGCACATATGATTCACAGTTATAATGTGAATAAAATTATGATTTTATCAATTAAAGTTAGCATTAATATTTAAATTACATAATCTCAACATATTTAAATTATATTTTTAGGTGCACTTAGACATCCAAGTTGGTGAGCATGCTGTAGACTATGCTAATGTTGCACAAAAAGACAAACTTAGTGAACTTCAACTTAGGATCAGACAATTGCTTGATCAAGTACACCAGATCACAAAGGAGCAGAGCTATCAGAGGGTAAGAATCTGACAAACTATATAGAAAAGGCAATTTGGCAATCTGTTTAAATCTAATCATGGATTGTAGGACATATACATACACAATACATACGAATTATCATCATCATCATAGGTTTGTTGTCATATTTATATAAATACTGTTATGAACTGGCCACTTTGTATGAGGTTATATAGTTAAATAAATGAAATTATGTTTCAAATAGAAGATGACTCTGAGAGCCACATGCCATTTAGTTGTTGCACATATCCAGCAGCTATCCTGAATCACTTGTGATTATGCAAGTCTTACACCAGGGTAGCCACAAAGATTATTATTGTGGTGCTTTCACCATTCAAACTGATTGATTTCTGACTATTGTATAACCTTTTCAGCACCGAGAAGAGAGATTCAGGCAGACCTCAGAAAGCACAAATCAAAGAGTGTTATGGTGGAGTTTACTTCAAACTGGAGTACTAGTTGCCATCGGCTACTGGCAAATGAGGCATCTGAAGAGCTTCTTCGAGGCTAAAAAATTAGTGTAAATGTAAAAATAGATCATAATATATTTTCTATTTATATTCACAATATCAAATTTTCTTTTTATCTAAATATTGTAAATGAAACCATTTAAATGACATAGACAGTTTCGTTGTGATTTACATTTTTCAATAAATACTTTTTAAATAATGTGGTATTTTATTTTTCTTACATAATACGAAGTAAAGCATATTTGTTTTTTTTTATTAAGGCCTCTGCAGTTACAGATAGGATGATTTTAAGGTTAGTTTTTGTTCTTGTAAGCTAACAAACTCACCTAACCTTAAAAATTGTCATGTTTGCAGAAGTACATGTAAGTACAAAATAAACAAAGAATATAAATTGCATAGAAAGTTATAGAATTAGTGTAGGTGATAGACCAATTTCAAAAACAGGTATACAGTTAGAAAAAATAATAGTTAAATAATACAAATTAAAATTTATTTTCATAAGTAAATAATAAAAATATGCAGATATAATAAAACTTCATTATAAAATACTTCTAATTTCTTATTAGAACTTTAAATAAATAAATAATATAAAATTTGCTATTATTAATATATTATAAACAAATAAATGTTTATTTTTATTCATATTTCCTGCCATATTGACACAGCCAAACATGTTCTGCAGTTGTTGTGGAAATATACAGAAAATGGAAATTTCTGTAAATATTTTAGTATGTGAAGCACTCTTCATTTATTTTATTCTACCTATACATTATTTATATTCTTACAATTTTATAAAACTTATAGCCCTCCTAGTCAAGATGATAATCTATGTATGATAATGCTGCATTGAACAATTAGAACACTAAGATTTGTACATGTGATATATAGTTTTCATTATTTTTTTATATATCTTAGTGGAGTTATCATACTTAGATTATCTTGGCTACTGACCCTGATCAGTATCAACCTATAGATCTGCTATACTTTAAAAAATTAATTGTGAATTGTAAATCCCAGGAATATATTTAAAAAAAAATATAAATCGCAGTTGTGGTGTATATATATGGGAAAGACAACAAACACAATAAGAGTACAATATAATGATGCATATTGAATGCTTATGAGGCTGTCAAGGTATTGCAGTGCATCAGGCATGTTTGCTGAAGCAGAGTTTTCTGACTTCTTTACGGCCATAAGGAAACAAATAGCATCCTTTTGAAGTCACTTTCAAAACTCAAAAACTGCTATTTTGATGAGTGTCTCAAATAGTGTTCCAATTTTCATAAACACTGGAACTCTGCTCACTTAAATAGTAATAGAAAATGACCACCACAGTATATAATTTCTTATTTTTGGTTTTTTATTTATTAACTGTAAATACTTTGTCTAAGTATTTAACGAATTCATTTGGGGTAGGTTTTGGTAATGCAGACAACCAACTAAAGTCAACAGTCTCCAATGTATTTTCTAATGTATCACAGGTGCAATAGTAGAGGTGCCCATCTACTTGTAACTGATCAGCTAATTCTAGCTGATGATTATCCATTAGGTCTTCATTTATAACAACTAACAGAGGTTTATTTGCATCCAAAGCCTCTAAGCAACTGCCAGCTCCAGCGTGACTTATTACTAAATCTGCATTTTTAATATCTTCATCGAGAGAATCTTTAAATCTGTACAATTCTAATTTTATACCATCTCTCTCATAAGATCCTGGTTCAAAGTCACTCTTACCAATTTGAAAAGTTATTTCTTGACAACCAAGGTTTTTAAGAGCGGTCAGGATAGGAGAACTTTGAATATAACTGCATAGGAGATCGAAACGAGTTGTTCCTATTGTTATGAAACATTTTTTGTATTCGTTTCTTCCCATTATTTAATGTAAATGATATACTATTCATTAAAAGTGATATACAGTATACTCCACACTGCCTCGTGATGAAAATTAAAAATAAACATCATAGACAATTTACAAATTTCATGATGTGTACCTTGTCTATGACAAGCATCACAGAGTATTGATAGACCTAAAGCTATAGAAAGAATACATTTAGTATTTGGTAGCCGGAACAAATTTAAAATAAAAATAATACATTTGTTGATCCTATAAAATAGATATATAAAATAAAAAAAATTAAATACAATACTTTCGGTCACCAGAGGAAGTATAATTTTTTTTTATTAAAGTTTTACTTCTTTTGGCGCTCCTTCCGGTTACGCTGTCAAAGCCAGTAGGGCTAACAGCAACTACACACTTCGAAAACATTTGGTGGGTTAGGGAAAAATGATGAGAGTAAATTTTTACGATGCGCGCGGGTCATCACAAAATACCGACACCCTGGAGTTAGCTATAGTTAACATTTAAGTTTTTTAAAAAGATTTTTATCTTGTTATGCCAAGAAAAATTTCTAACGCGTGTACTTAAGTACACTCACATTTTTTTTCAACGGCCTAGTTGACCATCTATTTGATCGTGATTTCAGCTCTGAGTTTTTAGTCAATTTCAAATAATTTACGGATTTTTGTTTCAAACAAATTTTAAGAAATATTTTCCTTTTAGTTGTATATGTAGTTTTCCCCGTGCAAAAAAAATGTTGCAACTATTGACCTATGCCTTTAAGTTTTTATTAAACTACTTGATTAGGCACGTTCGATAGTCTTTTTTAATGATTTTCTGTTCTTGAACATCTTTAATAAGTTTCCAAAAAAGCGTATTCGCTTATCTTTATTCATAAAATTGTTTTGTCCCTAAGTCCCTCCGAAACAGCTGATTTTGATAATAAAAATGGTGTGTTCAGGTGTGAGTTTAAGGACAGTTTGCACCGATAATTCGATCTGGATTTCCTTATATTTCCACGGCACCGGGAAGTACGCGAGTGACACCGCCGGGAGCGACTAGTGTAGATATAATATCATTCTTTTCATTGCAATGATTGGCGTTTAAATTAAGTCTTATAATAGTGAGGGGTGTTTAGTAATTCCTGCAGCTGAATTTTTTATGCTGACCTTTCGCGAGACAGCTCCAAATAAATTAGGGTGGTTTTCTTTCATTGTTTAGTTTAACTTGATTACTTATTTCTTTTCTATTTCGTATAAATTATCGCTTCAACCTCACCTGATGGTAAGTGATACGATACGATGGAAGGGGAAAAAAATGGGCTACCACTCTATGAGTAAAGACGGCCCAGTAAAATTATTCCGGTGTGATGTCAATGACGTTAGGATGTTACTATTTTGGATTGTAACATCACTTATTCTGAGGTGGGATCATAATAAAGCTGTAAACAAACTGTATACCTATAAAGTATATAAATCTTTTATTGTTGACATTAAGTTTCATTTGCGCCTCTATTTATATTAGTTTTTACCTATTATACTAGTTATAATAATATTTACATAATCTAATCATAACAATGAATTTTTATAGCATTTTTTATTCGCCAAACGGTAGGTTAACTACCGTTTAATTCAGGTGGTCTTTCAACAAAGGCCTCCTCTAAAGGTCTCCAATCCGTTTTGTTTTTTGCTGTTCGAAACCATACTTAACCTAGTTTCCTGATGTTATCTTCCCATCAGCCTGTCTACCTCTGTTTCTTTTGCAGTCCAATGGGTACCATTCTGTTATTAGTTATGTCCGTTTTTCTATGTTCTCTCTTTGAATATGCTATGTTTACCGCCACTGAACTCACATGAGATGTACAAAGCTGTTCGCGAAAGACTTGTTATTTAGCTGATACCTTTTCCAACATAGGTAGCAGTCTATTAAAATCTCACTGCTCAGATTCTGGCTCAGGCCTCCTAGCTCAAAGTAAAGTTGGTTTTACAGTGTAGACCTACCACGCTAGGCTGCGTGCTGGCACGTTATACATTCCCCAGAATGACTCTCACGATATACAGGTTGACTCACAGATGAAGGAAGGAAAGTTGCAGGTGAAGGAATAAATTTAACAAAAAGCACAATGATAGATTGGAAAGAACTTAAGGTAAGGTAAGTTTCACTTTTATTTAAAGTGATTAATGGTAGATTCTCTAAACGAGAATCTACGGTTAACACTATGTGATGATATCATTAGGTCATCATGGCTTTTGCAATATAGATAGTCACGAATTAAAGATGTCTCCGTATCTCGAAGGAATCGGAAATCAAATAGGTTTCACGGTGAAGAATAGGAAACAAAACCATGACTTGTAAGAAAAAGGTAAGCTTAAGAACATCCTGTATAAATTCCACTAAAAACTACTTAACGAAACCTCGAAGCCAGTCACGTGAACTGCTTGTGCATGAAATGTTAACATGAAACACCTGCGTCTAATTTCCAATACTAATTAAATCATAAATAAAATAATTGAATTCTGTTGGAAATATAACGTGCATTTGAAGCGAATTATGACTAAAACTTTATGCCAGGGTTGTAGAGATGTTGTGTGGAAAAATTACATTTTGTTGTGCTATGTTTCTATGTATCTTTGCGTGTGGGAAAACAGAAGATTTCCCTTCGCTTATCACAGCAAATGCTTCTATTGGTGATGTATTTTTTGTTTGTTTAGAAGTAGTATTTGCATTAATCAAGAATGCATCTACTAATAACTATTATTCAACGCTAAACTGTACTAAATATCCAACTTCAATTTCGAGGTTTTATAATTCACGATATGCTAAATTATTTTATATTATTCGGGAAACAAACTGCTTTATAATACAAACTTATAAATAAGACAGAAAAAACAACCCATTATAATTGCCACATAAAATACAACGTACATAAACTAGAAACTATTAAGAACACAAATAGAAATTTTAACAAAAAAAGAACCGCCTTTAAAACAAACTTACAAATATATTAATATGCTCTAAAAAGTAAAAAATAATTGCGTATTCTTTTGCGATTCCAAATATAAGAACACGAAGAACACTATAAAATAACTATATAAATTCATATTTATTTACTTTTTAGAGCATATTAATATATTTGTATGTTTGTTATGAAAGCGGTTCCTTTTTTGTTAAAATTTCTATTTATTTTTTGATTTTTAGTGAATCTGAAGTAAACTAACAAATTTGTCTCAATATGTTTACACCAAAAAACGCGTTGCTCATATGAAATAACACCGTTTAAATAAAACAACTTTACAAAGTTAAATTTACATTAATATCGCCACACCCGGGATCGAACCCCCGACCTTATACGTTACAAATTTTGCCACCCCGCTGTCTTCCGTCTTTTATATGGTACTCGAGCTCAACATTAACACGCAAAAGTTCGCCCCCCCCCAGACTCTGCAACACCGCTTCACACCATAATTCACCTTTCAATTTATTCAATTCAGCAACAAACGTAAGAACATTGCCATTTGATTACACACAGTTATATAATTTGCCAAAAATCACACTCTTACTGTAAGCCGTTGAGGAGTTCCATTGATCTTCATATTCAACTAGACTAGCACTTGACCTTACCGAAGTTACGGTAGGCAACTCAAATATCTGGATAGCTTATAGAAGATTCTGGCGAGTATATTTGATTTGCTCCTAAGAATTGAAGAGTTTCGTCACTTTGTCATAGATTCCATCATCAAAACCTAACCAAACTTTCTAATAAAAGAAGAATCATCAAAATCGGTTGACGTGATTTTGAGTTATTCATCCATTTGTTGCGCACATGCTTATGCAAATTTAAGACTTATCCGGTTTTCTCATGAATGCCATCATCAGAACTGGTTTTAAAAAGAAATGGGACCCCATAACGAGCACCACCTTTCATATAAAAAAAATATCAAGATCGGACCACCCAGTCGGAAGATAAGAGGAAACAAACATAAAAAAAATACAGACGAATTGATAACCTCCACCTTTTTTTGAAGTCGGTTAAAAAACAAAAGAATAATGTTAAAATTAACTAATCCTGAAACAAAATGTTATCAGTTAGAATGGCTCTGATTTGATTCATAAACTATGGTAAATTGTAGTTTAATGTATTTAAGTTTGTAAACGAAATATTGTAATTGTTACAAGAGCGAAGTACAGAAGTATTGCCAACGTGTTTTTCTCTTGCAAAAGGTTATATAAAATAAAGATCGATGTTTATATTGATCAGTAGATAAGTACTTAAATAGAAATAACTGATCTTTCTCCATTCAACGAGGTTTTGATGAGGGTAATTTAAAATCATCAGTATTAGTACTATTGTGGATTTGTTTTGGACGGCCTTAAAGCAGATGTCATTTTGTAAGGTATTTAAAAGTAATACTCTTTGCATAATCTATAATATAAAAATGAATCGCAAAATGTGTTGGTAAGCGCATAACTCAACAACGCCTGGGTCAATTTTGACAATTCTTTTTTTTTAATTCCGCGGGAAAACCCTAAAAACAGCCCTTTTCTATTTCCCATACAAACGTTTTCGAACTAAAATGTAGAGTCAATTTGACCTTTATTGTTTTTCAATAAAGTTCATAATAAATTACAAGTACTCACTGTTGTCTAAGCAATGTAGGTGTTTTCCTAACGTCAAAGAGTCTCCTTGCACTTTATTGCTGCTGCACAAAGTTCAAAATCAATTGAATAGTCACAACCCGACCAAATTGAACAGTCATAAAATGTAAGAGTTTAGATCATAAGTACTGCTGTAATTTCATTTCGAAAATCATTCGTAAAACTGTAATCTGCCACATTTCAAATCTTATTGACAGAACGAAGACTGTCGGGTCTGCTAGTTCCTAATAAGTTTTGTTTATTAACATAATTTGTTTAATACAGCTGTGGTGCTAGATCGACAATTCTTAGGTGAAAATCACCAATCGATGCTTGATGAAGTGAAAGACTATATCAAAGAGTTGACACGAGTTGAGCTTAAACACGGCGGGGTTAACGTCCATTATTTTTCTTGGACTGCAATAAGCCTCAAAAAGGGTAAACAAACTTGTGTTATAAATTATATTTATTATAATAAAATAACACAGTCTATTACCGGCGTGGTACGTTATAGTAGGAGAAAAGAAAAGATGGCATGGTGTGGCAGAAGAATCACAAAAATAAAATAAATGCGGTAGAGATGAGAGCGTTGAGAAGTATAAGTGGATTGAAACTGAGTGACTTGATTGGATGGATTGAAGTAAGAAATAGTGTAATAAGGTATGCTTAGATGGTTTGGGCATGTAGAGAGAATGAATGAAAGGAGACTGACAAAAAGGATTTATGAATCAAGAGTGAATGGGAAATTAGGAAGGGGAAGACCACGGTGAACGTTTTTGGACCAAATCCACGAAATTTTAAATAAGGGTCAGGTTTAATGAGACTGAAAGAAGCGAAGGAGATATGCAAGGATCGTGGTAGGTGGAAGGACATGGTCGCTGCTTACCCCTATTGGAATGAGGCGTGATGCTATGCATGTAATAACTTAAGGAATAGTTTTAAATAAATAGATAATTTCGTAAAAATGAATTATAAAGTAATTCGGCCAGTTCATTAAATAACACTCGTCAGGCTGTGATATATTTATGTTAGTTCATTTCATTCGTTGGAAAGAAAATAGATTTGCATCCGTGAAATAAAGATTCACTTATAATAATTCAGTAGAAAAACATATTAACATTACGTATAAACACTGTATACTTTCAGAGAAGACTAAAGAGACTAAAGACTCTAAACAGTGACTTCTAGGTCACCGGTAGCCGTTGGATACAATCAGCGCAAGATCAAGCTCAGTGGAATTCATTAGGAGAGAGACCTTATTCCAGCAGTAGACGTCCATCGTTGAGACGATGACGGATATTTAACAAATATGCAATCGCAGCTAATAGTATAGAAATGTACCTTAAATTTGATTCAGGTTATTTAGCAGTGTTTAGTGTGGCTTCATGTGAAAACACTTGGTCTCTGTTTTCGAGAACTCAAGAGGAAGAGCTGTTACTATTCGCCTTAACAGAAGTGGATTGTCCACGTCTTCCAATCGATTCTGCTATAACTGTAACTTTCGCGGAGCCTGGCCAGGAATTACCGCAGCTTTTATTAGACTTCAAGACCCGAAAGGCGTTTAGATGGAAGTCAGCAATTATTTTACATGACGATACCTTGAGTAAGAATTAGTCGTAAAGCTTTTAACACTTTAAATAACTACTTTATTGTTAATTAAATCTACGTTTGCTGTGAGTTCTTTCTAGAATTTCGAAAAGTCAACCGTTGCAACATAATATTTGAAATGATTTAATGGAATTGGAGGCCTTATCGCTAAAATATCGATCTATTTTAAACAACCAAAAGTGTTCAAACGAATATGTGTATAAGAAAGTGGAGAGAGGAGTTAAAGCTCAATGATCACACATAAATAGCAATAATTATAAAGTAGTAGCATATACATTATAAGAAACCTATGTGATCGTTTGCCTTTCTTTTGTTGGTGAAGGAAAACACAACAAGAGAGTCATGGGAGCTTTAATGTCTTAGACTCAAGTTATTTCCTAAACCTTAATGAATAATTTCAGACCGTGACATTGTTTCTCGTGTAGTGGCATCATTGACAACTCAAACATACTCCAACACCCAGTCAGCAGTGTCGGTCACTGTTATCAAGATGCGACACGAGGTCAACGAGTATCTGAGACGAAAGGAGGTCCATAAAGTGTTGTCAAAGCTGCCCTTAAAATATATTGGTGAGATATCTTAACATACGTATATTTATTTCTTCCATATGCGTGTTTCTTTTTTATTTAGCAGGGTGGAAAGCCCTAGCTTCTATTTGCGAAACCGTTGTCTCGATAAAAGTGGTTAACTTAAGAGGAGAATTGCTCATATTGAATGGCAGGCGTCTTTTTGAATGCCTCTTACCACTTCCTTACTTCCCTTTGTCGGTTGGAACCTATACTGTCAAGGCGAATGCGCAAGGGAGCCTTTGGCACCCTCAATACAGGGTGATGAGGGTGTCGATGGGTTTAGTGGGTATTCGGGTCAAGCTAATGAGTCCCGCACTTCCTGCCTTCGAGGCAAGGGTGCGTAAATGCATTTTCTCTCCGCTGGAAAATTGATTGCATAAGATTATTAACGTACTTTACATTAACAAAAACTTTTTAAAGCATAGCATAGTAATTGCTTGGTTCACATTGGTACTCAGAAATTGAAACATAATACCAAAATAGCACATTATTTAAACCCAAATAAATATTGATTTCACAGTTCTTCCACTGATTTTCAGGAATATATTCTCTTACAATAAAATTTTTAGACAAATATCACTTATTATTGCCAATGTCTAGCACATATTTACTAACTGATTATATTATTATAACTTTAATGGTTGTCAGCTACAAGTACTAAAAAGCGTGATACGTTATCACATCTGGCATGAGCCAAACCAGAGCGCGAAACAAGCGATAGAGAGGCACGCCCCCCCCCCCCCCCTATCGAGGAGAGACAGAGGCAGCACACAACTTTCATTTTAAGTCATAAAAGCATGCAATTTTTCATTATCGTGACGTTGTCACGTTAAATTATCGTCTGTAAAACGACTTTACAAGTTAATTTTTTGTTTAAAGTGTAGAGAATTCATTCTCGGTAAATTACATTTCAGGTGAAAATTTTATTGCAATAGTAACAACGGATGTATTGAGTACTGTAGCAGAGACGGCCCGTGGGCTCCTTATGTCACATCCTCAGGCTCAGTGGCTTTACGTTATTTCCGATACAAACAGTCGAAAGGGGAACGTATCCCATGTCATCCACGATCTATACGAAGGCGAGAATATAGCCTATGTATTTAACGTTACCGATGATGCTGTGGAGTGTAAGGTAAAATTACCTTTATAAGGTTAAAAACATGTATAAAACATACACATGAATAGCCAATTCCATCGTTGTCTGCACAAACTTCTTAAACTCAATACATCCAAAGAAAACGTTAAACCTCTTACGATCTTACAATACCTCTTAAAAAACGCACCCTTATTGTCGTTTATACGTCATACACATAATTCATTACTCTGTATTTGATATACAGAGTAATGAATTAAATGTTTTGACAAGGGTTGTAAAAAAACCTTCTTGCTTCGAATATTTAAAAAAATATTTCACTATTTACAGCACTTCATAACATTTCACTTCATTGCACTTTACTGTATTTCATTTCAGTTCATTCCATTTTCTACACTTCACTATTGTTAAATTCATCACGACGGGTAGATATATTATCTACTGAAACATACTGTCTAAAACTTAACTAATGAATAATTTCTCTTTGAAAAAATGTTTTATAAAATTGGGATTTTATACATGACGCTTTATACGTAGGGGTTCTCGCTATTTGCATTTCAGAATGGACTTATGTGTTATGCTCAAGAGTTAATGGATGCGTTCATATCAGCATTGGACGCTGCAGTCCAAGAGGAGTTCGACGTGGCTGCTCAAGTCTCCGACGAGGAGTGGGAAGCCATTAGACCAACTAAATTGCAGAGAAAAAATACACTTTTAAGACACATGCAGGTAAGGAAACCTTTTTAATAACTAGAACCATGGATTTTAATCGAAATGTTACGTTACCTTTAAACTTTATTCAAATAGGCAAATAGGAATTTGTAGCAAACCTACCACAAGTTCCAAAGTTGATACTACTTAAAAAACCCACATGAAATGCAGTGTTGGTATTATTTATTTACAAAACTGGAAAAAGTTAAGGGATCAAAAAAAAACTAAGTTTTCAGAGAATTTTCAAATGGTATCTTTGTTAAAAATGGTCGCATTGTATTAAATAAAAAGAAAGGAACATGTGCCACTCAGTCTTAAAGAATAGCAGGAAAATGAATTTAACCAATATTTTCGTCTTATTTTTGGAGACTTGAAGATTAGATAGGCTGTTCATTCTGCTTCTGTTTTGTTTTTTTTTCTGGTCTCGGTATTGCTCCCTATTTTTGCGTACGTCGGATGAATTTAACATCCGTCTGAGAGTGTGGGACTCATTGGCTACACTAGAATTCCCATTGAAATGCAGCAGACCCCTCTACATCCATATGGTGGGGCCAGATGTTCACTGACGCATTCAGCACTGGAAATTCGGATGAATCCGAGTCGGGCGTTTAAGGGACGGGGAAAAATCGGCTAAAACTGCTTTTCTGCGGCTGGGAGGAGCAGGACGGAGGACAGGAGGACGTCGATATCTCAAAAATTAATGGTAGCAGAGAAAAGTTATTTCTTTTCAATATATTGTTTTCCAGCAATTTATATCGAGTAAGAGCATCTGCGGTAATTGCACCATGTGGCAAGTTAAAGCAGGCGATACTTGGGGTGCCACGTACACAGGACCAAGTCCTCAGCCAAACATGCCACAAGGAAATGTGACAAGTACAGTTTCTAAGGGTACCCAGCTGTTGCATGTAAGTTTTTCTTTACCACTAATTAATCCTCATTACTTTCCTTTATGTGATATAACTTAGTGGCTAATTCAAAAAAGTAGTCTATGTCACTCTTCATAACATCACCCTAATAAACACGATAAATACTTACATGGCATCCCGCCTCATTCCCATAGGGATATATATGATAGCAATGACCACGTCCTTCCACTTGCCATCCTTGCATATCTCCTTCGCTTCTTCCATTCTCATTAAACCTTTCATACAAGTCCGTCGGTTTAGAGTACTCTTGACCTGGCCCTTATTTAAAATGTCCTGGATCTGGTCCAGAGACGTTGGCCTTGGTCTTCCTCTTCCAACTTTCCCATTTACTCTTGACTGACAAATCCTTTTTATCAGTCTCCTTTCATTCATTTTGTCTACGTGTTCAAATCATCTAAGCATACCTTTCTCAATTTTGGTCACTAATTCATTTATACCATAACGTTCAGTTATTACACTATTTCACTCACTTAGTTTTTACAGTCACTTAGTTTTTATCCACTCATACTTCTTAACGCTCTCATGTCTACTTCTTACAAGACTTTTTTATTATAGGTTGGTATTTGGCGTCCTATCGATGGTACAAAATTTGATGACGTACTCTTTCCTCATGTCGAACATGGATTTAGAGGGAAGGAGCTACCAGTCATTACCTATCATGTATGTTTCATTGTAATATCTAAAATTTATGTTTTTATCTAATTTTTATTTACTCAATATGCAAATGTGACATTTGTTAGTTATCCTTAATTAATAAATAAATGTTTGATTCAATATTCAAAATATGATATAAATATTTTCGCTTTTCCGCACCCCGAATAAAGAGTCCTTTGTCATCCTAAAGTGGAACATTATCGGCTTGCTTGCGTAATGGAATATGGTGTCATAGATAAGGCTTAATTTCTTCCCCGAGCCGTGACGAGGGCATAACACCTCGTCCCTGACAGATGAAGACACCGCAGAAGCCAGTCAAACCCAATATTCTAAAGCACGGGTCCTAAGACTGACCCTTGCGGCACCCCACGTTATACCTGTCTCTCACTCATGATATCTAAGATATTGTTTGTAGATGACTAATCTCTGTCTGAGATAAGTCTCAGTGGCCAAGTTTTGATCTTGATGACTGTTATATTATATTTTATTACTTGTAGAATCCACCGTGGGCAATAATTCATCGTAACGCCTCTGGGTCTGTCGCAAATTACAGTGGCTTACTATTTGATATTGTAAATCAATTGGCCAAGAATAAGAATTTTACGTAAGCAAAATTTTGATTTAATATTTGTTATATTTATATCAATGATTGCGTTTTCCTTTCAATTCAAAAATTCTTTATTCATGTAGTCTTTCACAGCACTTATGAGTCATCGAACATCGTTTTCATATTTCTAACGTATCGCTGTTGTTAATCCTAGGAAACGACTTATAATCTATAGTTATGAGAGTTATTTCTGGCCCTGTTTTCAGAAAAGCCCACAACAATTTAGGTGGATTGTCCTTTTTTATCATCACTACAATGTCATTATAATTTATTTCATTTTGATTAGAGCAATCCATTCCTTATGATGCTTTTTTATCTTCCAAGTAAACCTTTAAATTATAGTACGATTTCTAAATTAGCTTTCTTTTAATAAAAGATTTATTTTGTGGCATCCCTAGAACGTCTTCTTGATGTTTGTTATAGAAACTTCTAAATGAATTGTTAATTGTATGCAGCCTACTTGATTTTATCACAATTTTGAAATGTTTTAGAATTTCTTAACTGAATCCTCGCTTTTGCAGTGGTGTGAGTACTCGCTTTGCTAGCAGAAGGTCTGGGTTCGCTGGTAGGGCGAATTTAGGAAATTGCATTTTCTAATTTGTCTGAATCAGGAGTTGTCTTAGAGGCGTGGCAAGTTAGATAGATGTAGACCAAAAAAATTACAACATCACTTATGCTTATGTTACACAATGGGGGGGGGGGGATGTACAATAGGTGGCCTTATCGCTATGTAGCGATTTCTTCCACGCAATCTTTGGGTGACAAGATAACATAAGTGCAATTAACACCTTAACAGCAAAGATGTACCGCCAAGCAAGAGATTTGTGTTCCGGTACGATGCTGTTTAGAAACCATAAGAGATAAATGGTCTCTTACCAGATTAGCCCGGTTTTATCCTAGGTTGTATCATCACTTACCATCACATCTGGTTACAGTCAAGCGCTAAAAAGTCGGCAATAAAGCAACCTATACTAATGTATTATTTGATAGTTATAAATATATTTTTCAGCCTCCGCATAATAGTTCACGACAAGATCAGACGCAACGATACAAATGAAACTCTACATTACGGGGTATTATTATCTTTTTTTACCTAGAAAATCTATTAAGTTTATATCTTATCAATATATATTGATGTACATTATTTCCTTTTTAATTGTCAGGGTATATTTATTCAGGTTAAATGATGTTTTATCAGCACAGATGTAGTAGGGGAGCCCAAGGGTGATTTGAGCGCGTCAGAAAATCATATGGGGTAAAATATTTCACTCGGTAAGGTAACGTCAGAGATATAAAAAAAATTAAAAGAGCATATAGTGTGATAATTTTTAAGTCTTGTTTATATTTAAACAAATCTAAAACTTTAGATCAGCGAGACTAAGAGGTGGGGAAAAATGTTAGGAGTTTAATTGTCCTTAAATATTAACAGTGTTGAATTTCAAATATTGTCAAAATTACAAATTATTAATTATATTTTATTTTTGAATTTAAAATTTAGAAAAGACAATTTATGAAATGTTTTTATTTTATATTAAATGATGAGGTGCAAATACACAGGTTGTTTGTAAATATTAAAACTATCTGACCTTCAAACGAATTAGCATAAAAACGCTGCACATTTGCGACTCTAATCACGCGTTTCCGTAAAAATTTTACTCTCATGCGCCTAAAGAAGGCACTTCAATAGGGCACTTATTTGGGTGTACTCAACATTCACTTTGAAAAACTTTATTTGTGTTCTATTACCCTTTTTCACGGCCACCCCCCACTAGATAATGGTTAGATTAATAAGTAAAAAAAAGTAAGTAGCAGCCCATTAACGTCCCACTGCTGGGCACAGGCCTCCTCCCTCATATGAGAGAGGGTTTTTAAAGCATAGAACCACCACGCTGCTCCACTGCGGATTGACAGGCATAGTACACAAGTGCACTCTCTATTCCTTCACTGTCATAGTCCGTTGTGACGGGAATCCGACACGAACGGAGAGAAATCAGGCGCAGGACCGACGGCTTAACGTGCTCTCCGTGGCCCGGGGTTAGATCACACCGCCAACTTCCCAACTTCGGGCAGATATGGAGAAAATCTTAATAGAAATCTCAATATTGATTTCGAATTGGCCCGACCTGGCACACGAACCCAGGACCTCATGTCTGTAGTCGAATATGCTAACCACTAGACCAATGAGGCAGTTGATTAATGAGTATCGGTGATCAAAAAGACCAAGCGCGTATACCCTATGAATTTCTGACGCAACCGAGTATTTCCATGTAACTGTTATTTTAAATTCCCACACGCTATACTGCCTACTGTTCGAACAGTCCGTGTTTCCAGTGATGGCCTACGGCTCCGAAACGTGGTTGCTGATTATGGGCCTCATTCGAAAGCTCAGAGTTACTCAGCGTGCGATAGATAGGGCTCGGAGTTTTTCTATGCGATCAAATCAGAAAAGAGGAGATCCGTAGCAGAACTAAAGTCACTGATATAGCCTTACGAATCGCGAACCTGAAGTGGCAATGGGCGGGGCACATAGTCCGAGGAACCGTTAGGGCCCGAAGGTGCTGGAATAGCGATCCCGCACCCCCACAAGGTGGACCGACGACATAAAGAGGGTGGTCGGTAGCCGGTGGACCCAGGCGGCGCAGGGTCGGGCCTTATGGACATCATTACGTTAGACCTATGTCGGTTGAAACGACGACGACGAGGTGCGATCCTGCCCACTAAAATGGAAAACTTTACAGAAACTACTTTTGTTTTAGAATCTCATGATGCTCGAATTACTACAAATTTAGTATGCTGGACTCTCCTACTATAAATATTCGCACTAGTGTGAAGTAGAGTACGTAATCTATTAAATTGTATTAATAAAGGACTTAAAATCATTATTATTAATGCGAAAGTAACTCTGTCGCGCTTTCACGACAAAACTACTGAACTGATTTGAATGATATTCGATAAACAGATAGTTTAGAGCCTGAGAGTTTCTCACAGGCTACTTATTAATACGAAAAATGGATTGTAAAGTACGGATCTATCGTCATTTTAAGAGCTAAAAGGTTGATTTATATATATCAAGTTAATTTTTTTGGCTGTTGATTCGATTTAAATAAATATTACACTCCAAAGGGTAAAAAACAATCTTTACTGACACTACAAATGCGAAAGTAACTTTGTCTGTTTATCGTGCTTTCACGACAAAATTACTGAACCGATTTAAATAAAATTTGGTATAAAGATAGTCCAAAAACTGAGAAAAGACATAGGCAACTTTTTACTGCGAAAAAAAGCGTTTTAAGTGGTGGTTCGTAGATAGTCTAGTATGATATATGTTATAGTTGTCGACCAGCACCAGTGCAATGCTAGCGCTGTCTGCTATAACGAAGAGTCAAGCTGCTCTCGCTGTAGCGGTATTCACTGTCCTTCCTGAACATAATCCAGGTAAAATAATATTTTATAAGAAAGAGAGGGAGAGGGAGAGAGATGAAGAAATAGGGGAGAGAATAGAATTTAAAAATTTGACTAACGTCTGGTGTTTTAAGCCGCCTTTCTACCTTTGGCACTTTGATAAACAAGATAGGTGCTTGGTTAGCGGTAGAAAAAAAATCACTTGTCTTAGTTACAGAGGGTGCACAAAAGCATAATTATCCCCCCGCAGTGAGAGAAAAGTATTATCTTTTGAAGTGAAACTTCTTGAGGCACATGAAGATGAAACGCGTGATTAGCGTCACAAAGATGTGCAGGGTTTTTTACATTCGTTTGAGGGTTAGGTGGTTTTAATATTTACAAATAAACGTGGCATTTTAATTAGCCCGTTCGCATTTAGCGAATTTATACTTATTTTCTAATATTGTATAAATTTTTGACCCTTTAAATGTTTTAATGACAGTTAGATTATTAAAATATCTCCCTTTTTCATGCTCATTAAGTCTTAGAAATCGAAAGTTTTCGATTTGTATAAATATAAACAAGACTTAACAATTACTTTGTCAAAGAAGTTTCACTTATGACTATTCCGTCTCATTACCTTCGGACTGCTTCTATTTTCCGTCCCATTATCAAAGGTGCCATTGGTACTGTCGTTTGTCTTCATTTTCGTGAGCGGTTTCCTAACTGATTGTTCCACTACATTTTGTTTTAAAATGAATTAATCTTCAGGGATAAACTATACGATACCAGTCAGCACTCAACCATATGCCTTTATTATTGCTCGACCGAAGGAGATGAGCAGAGCTCTGTTGTTTCTACTGCCTTTTACCACTGATGTAAGCTTTCTTTCTTTTTTAATATCTAATGTTAGTTCATTGTCCTCATACATATTAACTGTTCAAATTGTAAATCACTAATAATATACTCTATTATTTATTATATTGGCGTTAATATAGGTGTTTCCATTTTTAGTTTATTATTTACTAAATATAGTACGAATTTTCTTCTATTGCCTTAAATTTCGCGGAGGGTGGGGGGAAAGAGAAAGACCCTTGGCAAAGAAATGGCTTATGGTTCAATTCAACTGTTTTATTTTGATCGGGTTTTCATGTTATTATTCTAGAAAATTAACAGCTTTGCATATGATTTGCAAATTATTTAACGTATTTATTTCGTACGCGGTCTGCACGCCTTTATGAATAGCCAGATGATGTCTCAAAAGGCCAGACTGGCTGTGCATGGAGGATAAAAGTAAAATAAATGCAGTGAATATGAGAGCATTGAGAAGAATGAGTGGATTGAAACTGAGCGACAAACTAAGAATTAGTGTGATAAGAGAACGTTGTGATATAAAAGAAGATGTACCAAATAAAATTGAGAAAGGTATGCTTAGATGGTTTGGGCACGTAGAGAGAGTGAAAGAAAGGAGACTGACAAAAAGGATTTATAAGTCAAGAGTGAATGGGCGAACGTTCCTGAACCAAATCTAGGACATTCATAATAAGGGCAAGATTAAGAGTACTCTAAACCGAGGAACTTGTATGAAAGGTTTAATGAGAATGGAAGAAGCGAAGGAGATATGCAAGGATCGTGGCTAGTGGAAGGACGCGGTCTCTGTGTACTCCTATGGGAATGAGGCGTGATGTCATGTATCGATGTATTTATTCGAGTTTTTGAAGTGATAATTTCTTATTGTAGGGTAAATCGCGGTAGGCAGGCTTTTCCTCTCACTCTAACCCAGCGCTAACAGCGCTAGCCGTGGAGCAGATAGACTGAGAACTAGATATATTTTTTCCTTTCCTTGCACTTTCATATTAATATACATAAAATTTAAATAATAATCTAAGCTTTTCTCAAGTTTGATAAATTATATATAGTTACTTACAAACTTAGATTAGTTTAAGTTATCATTTCTATGGGGATGTCATGACGCGGTAGGAGATGGCGAAACGGTTGAGGGAGGCGGACGTGACCACTTCGAGCATTCGCAGGAGAAGGTCGGCAAGGAGGCGAGAGGCCAACGATCGCCGTCACCTCCTTAGTGGTGACCTTTAGTTAACGGATACTGTGGGGTGCTGTTGCCCAACAAACAGAAGCCCCCGAGGTGGTTAGTGGCTTACCAGGTGCTCCAGGCAAGCCACCTTCGGAATAAGTTTTTGGTCATTGACCGAGTTGTGCCTAAAGGGGTACATCTCTGGCGGAGTCAATCGCGTTCTCTTGACCCCGTCTCCGAGTGATATAGAAGCACCGCTGGTATGAGTCCGGCACAACCTGTATCCACGAGGTTTTCCCAGCATTAAAAAAAATGTTTTCTATCGGTCGTCCCGAGGCATACACGTTAATTGGTTTTTCTAAAACGACGTTCTTTAAAATCGTCTTTATTATAAAATTGTAAAAGTTACATATTTCCAGACCTGGCTTTGCTTGGGATTTGCAGTAGTTCTAATGGGTCCGATGTTGTACATAGTACATTGTTTGAGTCCGTATTACGAAGCTAATGAGATATCTCGAGAGGGAGGGCTTTCAACCATTCACAACTGTCTTTGGTACATCTATGGAGCATTATTACAACAAGGTATATATAATTTTTTATATATCTAAAATACCTAATAATGTGTGTAAATTGATAAAATTTTATAAAAATTACATATTTATTTATATTTTATTGCAAACCACATAAAAAAAAAAATTAAAAGTGCGTGCGTACAAAGTACACATGTCAGAAGCGAAATTTCTTTGGAAAACAAATTTTTAGGTCTAGTTTATATTTATTCAAATCTGAAACTTTAGATTTCCGAGACTTAGAGGGGGGAAAAAGAAAATATGTTAGGAAGTTAATTGTCATTAAAATATTAAAAGTGGCCAATATTAATGCAAATAATTTATTGAAATTTCAAATGACGAATTTTAAATAAAAATGCCACGTGTGTTTTTGTCTATATTACAAATTATTAATACAATTTTGTTTTTAATTTAAAATGTAGAAAAGAGAATTTATGAAATATTTATATTTTATAAATGATAGTATATTGAATTATTGAATGACGACTGCCAAATTGTAATGCCATATGTTATTTGTAAATTTTAGAACTAGCTAACTTTCAAACGAATCGGCATAAAAAACGCTGCTCATTTTCGTGACGCGTATTACATTTTAAGTCTGTAAGATTTTCATGGATAAAACCACGCGTTTTATCCATGAAAATCTTACAGACTTAAATTGTGTAAATTTGTGACGAAGACGACAAAAAGACCGTCTGATCGCTTTAAAACGATATATTCTAGACGATCTACAACCTATTTGACGACCGTGCATTAAATTATTAACATATCTTCCTTTTTCCTCCCGCTAAGTTTCGGAAATGTAAAGTTTTAGATTTGTATAAATATAAACAAGATTTAAAAATTAGTTTGCCAAAGAAGTTTCACTTCTGACGTGGGTACTTTGTACGCAAGCACTTTTAACTTTTTCTTATAATATAATGTAGTTACTAGAAAAATGAAAATTACATGAATTATGCTGAGACCCCCTCTTTCCACTCGATGAGATCGGGTGAGATCCCTCTCCACCTGTTCCTCTTAATATATCTCATGTAATTAATGGTTGCTCTCTTACCCATTCAATTGTATATAATTACCATATGATAACAATTGCCTGTCAATCCGTAGTGGAACAGCGTGGTGGGTTTATGCTTTAATAACACTCCCTTCTATAAGTGAGGAAGCTTGTGTCCCAGTTGTGGGACGTTAATGGGCTGATATAAAATAAAACCTTACATATTTTTTATAATATAACATAGTTATTAGAGAAATTAAAAATACATGAATTATTCTGAGACCCCCTCTTTCCGTTAGATGAGGTCGGGTGAGATCCCTCTCCACCTGCTCCTCTTATAATATCTCATGTAATCAATGGATGATCTCTTACCCATTGAACTGTATACAATTTTTATATGATAAACATGGAACAGCGTGGTGGGTCTATGATTTAATAACACTCTCTCCTATTAGTGAAGAAGCTTGTTTCCCAGTTGTGGGACGTTAATGCGCTGATATATAATAAAACTTTACGTTTTTTTTATAATATAACATAGTTATTATGGAAATTAAAAATACATGAATCCGTAGTGGAACAACGTGGTGGGCTTATGCTTTAATAACACTCCCTTCTATAAGTGAGGAAGCTTGTGTCCAGTTGGGGGACGTTAATAGGCTGATATATAATAAAACCTTACATATTTTCTTATAGTATAAATTAGTTATTAGAGATATTAAAATTATATAAATTTTGCTAAGACCCCCTATTTCCGCTCGATGAGATCGGATGAGATCCCTCTCCACCTGCTCCTCTTATAATATCTCATGTAATTAATGGATGCTCTCTTACCCATTGAACTTTATATAATTTGCTTTAATACGTATTGGTTGAAATAGAGTTTTTGACGGTTAATTAGCTAGTCTATGTTTTAATAAGACTCTCCCTTATGAGTGAGGAAGGTAGAGCCCAGTTGTGGGACGTCAATGGGCTGTTATATACCATTTTGTACTTGCAATCTCCAGATTGTATTTCAATGGCAGGTGGTATGTACCTTCCTCGAGCGGACAGTGGTCGATTAGTAGTGGGAACGTGGTGGATAGTGGTGTTGGTGGTGGTCACCACATACTCCGGGAACTTGGTGGCTTTCCTCACCTTCCCTAAGTTTGAGATTCCAGTAACCACGATATCGGAACTGCTTCAAAGTAAAACGTATACGTGGTCGATAAAAAAAGGATCATACTTAGAAATGCAGTTGCAGGTTTGTATAAGATTTTACTTTCAGGTAATTTCAGGAAACTTTATTTTCTATTGATTCTAAGTTTGTTGGAGTATCCTCCCACGATCTTAGTTACCTTTAATAGCCAGAGCTGTTATTTTAATGCTTCTTTTTTTACGTAGACTTGTAGATTGATTTTAAATGTGATTTTTCATATTTCAACTGTTGATTACAATCCGATTTCAAAGGCTGTGTTTCATTTCACTAATGACCATCATTAGATTTCGTTTATAAATTTTCACTAGCATCTATACTTCTTTTTGATTTCAAGTATATGTTGGTTTTTGATTTTAAATGTCCTTTAGCATCTGATGTTAATATTCATGACTTTTGAATTAGAAATGTATTTTTTTTCTAATATATAAAAAATAAGGAATTCTGCTTTTGATATTAATATATGTCGGAGAATGAGAGAGAAGGAGCATAAAGCATAGGGGAGTTGGGTTCTCCGCCAACATCATCGTTAGTGGCATCCATAATTCAATCTCCATAATGTGGGCTTTGGTGGGCAATGTTAGTGCAATCAAACACTTTTTTAATTAACTCAGATTATAATATTCAATCACTTAATGTTCCCGATATCGTCCCGATATTGGAGCAAATGATCTTTTTCAAAATTGGACCTACCTAGCTGGACTATATGTCCGAGGTATCTATTCTCGTCAACAATTTCGAGTGCAGAGTTCACAACGATGTGCGTGGAGCGGAACATGGATAGACATAACTTTCGTCACATCCATGTTCATTTTTAGGCCCACCTGTTGAGAAGCTCTGTTGAGGTCATCGAGCATAGTAGTAAGATGTTCCAGTTTCTGCCATAATGATCACGTCGTCGGCATACCTTAGATGAGTGATGATTCGCCGTTTATGTTGATGCCCAGTCCGTTTCACTCCATTAGCTTAAAAAGGTCTTCCAAAGCTACGATACAATGCATAAATGGAGATGGTCAGGACATATTATAAATGGAGCACAGCAGTTTTATACTGGATACCGTAGATGGGAAGATGAACTAAAAGCTGTGACAGAAGTGGAGTTGGAACAGGACTTTGCCAAGATAGGACTAACAGATACTTAGGGAATTTATAATATTGTTCATCTTATATAAAAAAATAATTAGCATTTGAATAAAAGGCTATTATTATCTTATTATAGAATTCCGACGAGCCAAAATACGAGGCGCTACTAAAGGGAGCTGAAATGATCTCGGGGACGGGCGGCGTTGATACAAGCGTAGTCTCCGGTGAGGATTGCATTTTATCTTCAACTTCAAACGAGAAAACTTAGAAATTTACGTTCACAAGTAACAACTAAGCTATCTTAAACTTTATGAATATGCCAATTTAAAATTCTTGTGAATTTAGCTGTTATACTTAACCATTTACATCTGTATATCTTTAATATTATCTCATTTAAACAGATTTGATCTCCAAGCCGAGAGATTAGCGTTATTCTATGACCTCTCCTGATGTAGTCTAAGATAGTAAAGAAACTTATACAAGTTAGTAGTACAATTTGATTTATCGGGGATCAAACTTAGGACCTATACTATTGAAATGAGTTTTTTCATTTTGTCATTCAAAATGACGTCAAAATCATGAAGGTTCCTTCGACACCTAGATCAGCTTTTTTCAGATCATCCATTTTTTTTATCATCATAATTACAATGTTATTTAAATCTATTTTGTGAAGTTATTAGTTGACAAGCTTTATTATTGTTGAAAGAATTCTTCAAATAATGTTTTAGTTGTATCTTTTAATTCGTCTTGGTCTTTATTGGTTGGGGGGTTTGTCTTTATTGGTTCTTTCTGGTAGGGGCTTTTGCCGTATCTAGTGGCTAACCTATGAGCAAAGACCTGACGGAAACCTTACATGGATTCCGAGAGGTGCATAGGAGTTTTTAGCTTAATTAGTTAACTAGATGGAATGAGCTAGTTTATGGCAGTTTGGAAGACTATGTATTAAGCGGGTTTTATAGACTATGCATTTTATCGCAGACAATGTAAGATGGGCTTTCGGAATCTATCTATTTGATGCAATTTATGTATGATGGTCATTTCTCCGACTATGTAAGACGGGAGTTTGGTCAAACTAGGTATTTGGGGTAGAATTCGAATGATATTGGTTTCGCAAATCACAAATGTCACCTGACATTAATTTGCACTGTATCATTACTTATGAGTCCAGCTTAATTCTAATAAAAAAATACAATTTAAGGATCTGCCTTTCTCGATCGGATTCGGTATAAAAGGCATGCTTTGATAGATTGGAAACTACGTCTTAGATATCTCATGAGAGCAGAAACGATGAAGACTGATACGTGTGACTTCGCTCTTAGTAAGTTGCTATTTATTTTTTTTATCTGCACAGTTTTCCAACGTTTACTTTTTGGTCAGGGGGTACACATCTTTGTCTATTTGTCCGATAGTCATAGTATGGTACACGGGTATGCGATCCCGGCTCCCCGAGCTATTACTGAATCTTCTCAGTCTTCCGAGTCAGTAATATCCTACTACCTTATATTTTCCTTTCTCTTCCTTACAAAGTTCCTATCTTTTTGACCCGTTCCCCCCTTTTATTCCATTTTCCTACCCACTTCCTGCCAGTCCAAGGTGTACCGTGCCGAGGGACTCATGGCTAGGGGCATTTGCCTAGTCGCAAGCGGTGGCCCTGGGACCGGGCGAACCCAGAAATAGGCTAGCCTTATTCTGGCATGCGGGGCTCTGCCAGAATGGACCTATGTTCCCTTGCTACTCGTGGGAACGCAATGGTGATATTATTANGAATATTTGTATGTATGTATTTATATAGTAGGGGACACCACCTACCCTATTTACCTCACATTGTCTCTTTAACCCTAAGGTTGCCTGGCAGAAATCGCTAATAAGCGATAAGGTCGCCTAATTGTACTATTGTCTTGGTTTTGTTTCTTTGTTAATTCTTTCATGTTTGTGGTGTACAATAAAGAGTATTCTATCTATCTATCTATCTACAAAGCATAAATGGAGATGGTCAGGACATATTATAAATGGAGCACAGCAGTTTTATACTGGACACCGTAGATGGGAAGACGAACTAAAAGCTGTGACAGAAGTGGAGTTGGAACAGGCCTTTGCCAAAATAGGACTAACAGATACTTAGGGAATTTATAATATTGATCATCCTATGAAAAAAAAAATTAGCATCTGAATAAAAGGCTATTATTATCTTATTATAGAATTCCGACGAGCCAAAATACGAGGCGCTACTAAAGGGAGCTGAAATGATCTCGGGGACGGGCGGCGTTGATACAAGCGTAGTCTCCGGTGAGGATTGCATTTTATCTTCAACTTCAAACGAGAAAACTTAGAAATTTATGTTCACAAGTAACAACTAAGCTATATTAAACTTTATGAATATGGCAATTTAAAATTCTTGTGAATTTAGCTGTGATACTTAACCATTTACATCTGTATATCTTTAATATTATCTCATTTAAACAGCCGAGAGATTAGCGTTATTCTATGACCCCTCCTGATGCAGTCTATGATAGTAAAGATACTTAAACAAGTTAGAATGTACAATTTGATTTATCAGGGATCAAACTTAGGACCTATACTATTGAAATGAGTTTTTTCATTTTGTCATGTCAATATATTCAAAATGACGTCAAAATCGTGAAGGTTCCTTCGACACCTTGATCAGCTTTTTTGAGATCATCCATTTTTTTATCATCATAATTACAATGTTATTTTAATCTATTTTGTGAAGTTATTAGTTGACAAGCTTTATTATTGTTGAAAGAGTTCTTCAAATAAGAATATAGTTTTACATATAGATTTGTTTTAGTTGTATCTTTTAATTCGTCTTGGTCTTTATTGGTTGGGGGGTTGGTCTTTATTGGTTCTTTCTGGTAGGGGCTTTTGCCGTACCTAGTGGCTAACCTATGAACAAAGACCTGACGGAAACTTTACTAAGAAACATGGATTCCGAGAGGTGCATAGGAGTTTTTTGCTTAATTAGCTAGTTTATGGCAGTTTGGCAGATTATGCACTAAACGGGTTTTATAGACTATGCATTAGACGCAAACTTGATAAAATAGGGATTTGGAAAACATTGATTTTATCGCAGACAATGTAAGATGGGATTTCAGAATCTATCTATTTGATGCAATTTATGTATGATGGTCATTTCTCCGACTATGTAAGACGGGTGTTTGGCCAAACTATGTATTTGGGGTAGAATTCGAATGATATTGGTTTCGTAAATCACAAATGTAACATGACATTACTTTGCACTGTATCATCATTTATGAGTCCAGCTTAATTATAATAAAAAAAAATACAATTTAAGGATCTGCCTTTCTCGACCGGATTCGCTATAAAAGGCATGCTTTGATAGATTGGAAACTACGTCTTAGATATCTCATGAGAGGAGAAACGATGAAGACTGATACGTGTGACTTCGCTCTTAGTAAGTTGCTATTTTTTTTTATCTGCACAGTTTTCCAACAATTACTTTTTAACATAAAATAAGTACCTACTAAGTTTAACTATATTGTCATTTTACGGTAGTCCATTCCATTATATTATGTAGCCAAGACTTCTTTTATCTCTACTCTCTCCTTTCTCCGATAATTTTCCCCATCATTATGCTTTGTAGCAGGTGGTACCAATTCAGTTATGAACCTCAGTGTTAGACACCTTTGCCGTTCAACTTATTCGGAGCATCTTCCTATACNGTACTCTAAACCGACGAACTTGTATGAAAGATTTAATGAGATTGAAAGAAGCGAAGGAGATATGCAAGGATCGTGGCAAGTGGAAGGATGTTGTCTCTGCCTACCCCTATGGGAATAAGGCGTGATGCTATGTATGTATGTATGTACTTTTAACATAAAATAAGTACCTACTAAGTTTAACTACATTGTCATTTTATGGTAGTCCATTCCATTATATTATGTAGCCAAGACTTCTTTTATCTCTACAGTCCCCTTTCTCCGATAATTTTCTCCAACATTATGCTTTGTAGCAGGTGGTACCAATTCAGTTCAGAACCTCAGTGTTAGACACCTTTGCCGTTCAACTTGCTCTTCCTATGCAACATCCACATTTCAAAGGCTTCTATCTTTTTAAATAGGTCTTTCACTAAAGTCCATGCTTCACAACCACTTAAAACAACTGGCCAAATGTTGGAGACTAATTTGCAGTTTTAAAGACGGTAGTTTCCCTTTTCCACGATAACATTACCCATCATCTGAGAAGTTTATGTTTTTCAATTCTCTGGAAAGTGTTACACCTAACTTGTAGTCACTGCAACTGTGGCATACCATTTTTATCATCAGTAAATCCGTGGATACCCATAACCGGGAGCGTTAAGAGTTATGGCGATCCTACCGGTTAAAACCAGACGGTGACTTCGTGCATGGGTATTCTGTCTCAGAGGACTTGACCAAGATCTTCGCCGGCGCTACCCATTTCTACAGACCTAAACTCTTCTATATTTACTCGTTAAGGTAACATGTCGGCGGCATGTCACCAGAAACCGCGTGGGACTTTTTTCATCGGAGTAACAGACCCTATATTTGATACTGCAGAGATCCGAGTTAGAGAGGAATCCTGAGATCGTAGGCCGCACGACGTCGTTCTATCAGTCTCCAGCGGATCACGGGAGCTGATGCGTCTTCCTCGTTCCTTATGTATCAAAGAAGGAGATCATCACCTGCCAGCAATGTCTGCTAGCCCCCATTTTCCTTATCACAGAATATAAGAAAAGACCACCAACTACCCCAAGTGTTGCGAGAGGTACATCTGAACTTGGGCACTCGTGGCATTCCTCGGTTTCTTCCCTCCTGGCCATCTTACACAGGTATGTCCCAAAGCAACCATGCCCGAGAGGACCTGAGAAAGGTGAAACGTCAAGACGCCTTGTTGTCATTCAACCCACTATTTCCTAATCTGAACTTTGGGAAGAGGGAACTGTGGCATCCCTGGAACTACCATATACTTAGTCTTTGACACAGTCATCCTTAATCCTAGCCTCGCTTTCTGTTGGTTCATATCTATGAACAATTCAAATTAATTTTACTAGCTGATATCATATCTATGTACGAAACACTAAATTGTATTATATAGTTAAATATATAAAAATGTACATTAATTTTTTAGGTAACGAAGAGTTTATGGACGAACAAGTGGCTATGATTGTTCCAGCTGGGAGTCCATATTTACCCATTATTAATAAGGAGTAAGCTTTCATGACGTAGCATTGTTAAATTTTTTGTTATATTACAGGTTTTTGGTTGTTATGTAATTGAAATTTACAGAATAAATCGCATGCAAAAGGCCGGGCTCATAGCAAAATGGTTGAGCGCTTATTTTCCAAAGCGCGACCGCTGTTGGAAGAACTCTGTTGTCGCACAAGAAGTCAATAATCACACCGTCAATTTAAGTGATATGCAGGGCTCCTTCTTTGTCTTGTTTTTAGGTAATCATTTTGCTATATAACTAGCTTATATGTACATTTACTGCCTCATTGCCTCATTGATCTAGTGGTTAGCATGTTCGACTACAGATATAAGGTCCTGGGTTCGAGTCCCAGGTCGGGCCAATTCAAAAACCAATATTGAGTTTTCTATTAAGATTTTCTCAATATTTGCCCGAAGTTGGGAAGTTGGCGGTGTGATCCACCCCCGTGCCTCGGAGAGCACGTTAAGCCGTCGGTCCTGCGCCTGATCTCTCTCCGGTCGTGTCGGATTCCCGTCACATCGGACTATGAGAGTGAAGGAATAGAGAGTACACTTGTTGTGTACTATGCCTGCCAATCCGCAGTGGAGCAGCGTGGTGGGTCTATGCTCTAAAAACCCTCGCTCCTTGGAGTGAGGAGGCCTGTGCCCAGCTGTGGGACGTTACTTACTTACTTACTTTACCATCAGATGTGATAACAGTGAAGTGCTAATCTCTCAGCAAATATATATATGTCAGAGAATAAGAGAGAAGGCAGCATAAAGCATAGAGGCGTAGGGTTCTCCGTCGACATCGTCATTAATGGCATCAATAATTCAATTTCCATACTGTGGGCGTTGATGGGTAATGTTGGTGCAATCAAACACTTTATTAATTAGGAGGAGGACGTTAAAGGGCTGCTACTTACTATGTACATTTAAATGTGACTTTTAAAAGTATAGCATACGAGTACATCCATTTGATGCTAATATAACACCGCTTGTTAAATCTCTAATATCATCTAAGATATCTATTTAAATGTAATGCTATTATGGGTAGTTTTTATCTACATGAAATATACAACATATGCAATGTGTTTAATTGGATAAGGAATAATATTATATAGTATAAAATAGCACGGTAACTAATACATAGTTTTTTGTAATATGGAAAAGATAAAACTGGTTACTGTGGGTTATCTTTTATAGATAAATATATACCATTGCAGACTTTTTTGTAGATGTTTTTAAGTTATACAATTTAGTAGTATATTAATTTGATCTATCTTGTAAGGTTCAGGCAGCGTTTCTGTTTTAAGCTCACAAAAATATGTTTTTACATGACTTTACAAATCATTGATTTTCTATTATTATCTGTACTATAATATGTATGTATTACACATATAAAACTTCCTCTTGAATCACTGTATCTATTGCTGAAAACAGCATTAAAATCTGTTGAGTAGTTTAAAAGATCTAAGGTATAAAATGAATAAATTAAGAAGGTCCCTTCCAACCAAACAAATTATGACGAAATTAAAATGAAACTATGTACAAAACATACCTTATCTTTACAAGCGGAGCTTTTCGAGGACCCCTTTTAACAAATAATTAAATTAAATATATTTGTGGTGAAATATTCTTTGGGCTGTTCAATTTATTTTGTGGGTAGTGAATGAGGCTGAGGAATCACGCTTGGATATGTATGGCATAGTTAGCATTTCGATTAGCAAGCCTTGTTTGCGCAATGGTGCACTTTGCTAGCAGAGAAAGAGATAGAGAGACAGCGAGAGATAGAGAAAGAGAACTGAGATCGAGAGATACACGAGAAAAATACACACAGAAAACACGAAAAACTAAGAAAAAATCAAAACGGTACAATAAGGTGGCCTTATCACTATGTAGCGATCGAATGTTTGCAAGTTTGGCCAGGTGGGTGGCTTCGGCCGTGGCTAGTTATCACGCTACCAGCAAAGATGTACCACCTAGCTAGAGGTACGATGCTGTGTAGAAACCATAAGAGGTACATTGTCTCTTAAAAGATTAACACGCTTCCATCTTAGATTATATTATCACTTACCATCAGATGAAATAACAGTCAAGCGCTAATCTATCATCAAATATATATGTCAGAGAATAAGAGAGAAGGAAGCATAAAGCATAGAGGCGTAGGGTTGTCTGTCGACATCGTCATTAATGGCATCAATAATTCAATTTCCATACTGTGGGCGTTCGTGGGTATAGTTGGTGCAATCAAACACTTTATTAACTCAGATTATAATGTTCGATCACTTAATGTTTCCGATATCAATTTACATAAACTCATTAATAATAATAGCTAGGAACGCGACAGTTTCAAAAGTCGACCGCACCGGCGGGCCGTCACCTGAGAACTGGGGAGACGTGCGCCGGATTGTCACTATTGACTCTGCCCCACGCCGATAGACAGATGGCGCTAGCGTTCCACAGATTATTGCACTCCGACATATATATAACATTTCAGGTTTCTTCACTGCTTCGATTGTGTTACTCCTAGAGGGGATTTATAATAGACGCAAGAAAATGGTTGAGCAGATTGTTATAAAGCCTTATACGGAATAAATGAATATACCTGATATGTTTGTTATTTTTGATTAATATTGTAAATTCACCTATTCCACTCATGCACCAGTGTTTTCAATCACCAAATCTACTTATAATAACGAAACGTTATTAGTTACAGGAGACAAATATTGACTAAACGTCCTTTACAGCTAAATAAGATTTTACTATAAAGTTTGTGCCGTTACTATAAAAAAAGTGCAGGTTTTATTTTTGAAGTGAAACTTCTTTAGGCGTAAAGTTTTACGGATGAAACTCGTAATTAGCGTCACCAAGATGTGCAGCGTTATTATGCTAATTCGTTTAAATGTTAGGTAGTTTAATATTTACAAAAAACATGTCGCATTTAAATTCCTTTTATGTCTCGCAAATCTGAAGTTTTATGTTTCTATAAACATAAACAAGACTTAAAAATATGTTTGCTAAAGAAGTTTTACTTCTGACATGTGTACTTTGTACGCACGCACTGTTGTTTTTAATTAATATGTTTGACTTTTATATGTATCCTTTATATTTCCTATAAGATAATTTAGTTTATTATGTATACAGTTAATGTGATATATTCATATTAGAACACAATTAAATTCCAATAAGTCAGAGATACATATTTGTTAGAATGATTTAAATATTGTAAATAAAAAATTAACATGTAAATAGAGTAAACCCTGCCAAACGTTTACTCTTTACATAACGTACTTTTGCCAGTCACATCTGACGTACGCATATAAACTGTACTAGCGGGAAATGTATTCCGTTATGCCATTTAATCCGGAATTTTGAAGCAATTAGTAAACTTCAAGCAAAGTATCACTTATTTAAGTTGTTCCTTTCTACAGCATTAAAGCATCATAGAACATTTATGGGGCAAGAAATAAATGGTGTGTATTCTTATGTCTACCTCCTTTATTAACACCAACCCCAATTAAGGGGATTGATTCTATTGCTAAGGGATCTCCAATCTATATGATACTTTAGAGAAAGTTGGTGATGTTGGACATAACTTTCCTATATCACCACCTGCAGATCTTCCAAGACCATGACAATATAACATACATTAAGGTGAAGAGAATAGCGATTAGGATCAAGTGTTTAAATAGACAGAACAAAGCAACAAAAGTCAAGGGTCTTTGTGTAAGCCTCTCCTATTTTAAGCACGTCGTCATGGTACACATTTGGCTTTGTTCCAAAGATGTATGTTGGCTTAATTGCTTCACGTGCATCTTATAGGTTTAAGAACAAACTTAACCTAAGTATCACCTTAATTTAGTAACCAGTTTCATAAGGCACAGCGTTACAGGCATCAGATAAATATAGATGTAGAGGTAATTGTAGGGAGTTGTCAAAAAGGCGAGCATTCCGCTGGGTTTAAGTCGGTATCCTGAATTATTCTAGATTACTCCTCTTCCTTCAGCCGTTTTCTTATGTCTGAAGGTCGTGACCACCTCATATTAAGATCCTTTCTCTTATTAAGGAACCCCCTCTGGATCTGTTCGCGGCGACGTGTATAGCATCGTAGATTAAAAAGTTTAATGTGGTGCGTATCTGGATAAATGGGCCTTGGATATATTAGAAGCTTCTGTTATTGTTAGTTAAAATGAAGTCCCGAAACTGCTTCTCCATTTCATTATTTCGATGTGTGCCTCCATAATTTACATGTTATATCAAGGTTCTTTCTTCTTTAAGTGCTACATCCTATTGGAGGTTGAATATCATTAAATTGCGCGGAACAAGGGTTGCTTAGATTAAACTTCGTCCAGATATTTTATAAGCCACAGGGTCTGTCTTATCCTTGGTGTTTATTTCCCTAGTATCTTCCACTGTATTATCAGTTTCAGCAATTAGTACTTTATATTCTTTATAAACATTCACTCTTCTCACAGTGAGATCCTCTATAAATAAGACAACTGTCATTCGTCGTCGTCGTCGCTTCAACCGATGGACGTCCACTGCTGGACATAGGTCTCACGTAATGACGTCCACAAGGTCCAATCTTGCGCCGCCTGGCTCCAGCGGCTACCGGCACCCTTCTTTATATCATCGGTCCCCCTTGCGGGGGGTCTGCCTACACTGCGCCGTCCGGTGCGGGGTCGTCACTCCAGCACCTTCGGCCCCCAACGTTCATCGGTCCTTCGGACTATGTGCCCCGCCCATTGCCACTTCAGGTTCGCGATACATAGAACTATGTCGGTGACTTTGCTTCTACTACGGATCTCTTCATTTCTTATTCGATCACGTAGAGAAACTCCGAGCATAGCTCCCTCCATCGCACGCTAAGTGACTCTGAGCTTCCGCATGAGGCCCATAGTCAGCGACCACGCCTCAAAACCGTAGGTTATCACTGGCAACACGCACTGTTCGAAGACTTTGGTCTTCAGGCACTGAGGATTATCGGACGAAAATATCTGGCGTAATTTCTGTCATTATAAGCTGCCTGTTTGGGAAGCTAGCTAGAATACAAATATACTCGTAGGTCGCTTCAGATTCCACTCATCAAATACTATCAATATTTCAAAAGTAACTTCAAGAGTATAATGCGAAACGACTAAGCTTTCGACTCCATGTAGTGTTTAGGTATAAATAAAGCCATCGTTAACTTTTATACCCTTTGCATCTTAGTTTATTTAACCACTTACTATGAAGTTAGAAGATTAACAAATAATTAAGAATTAAGTTCAGTGATGACGATGAAAATTTTGGAAATTTCCATCAGATTTTATACAAGAAAATCAAATGGTTTTATCATATTACTCTGGCGTACAGCAAACAACGCAACGTCACAAAACCAGTATGAAAATGAACGAAACCTGTCTCGTATCACGTTTTATGTATATGATTACATAAATAAAAGTCGGTCTCGGCAGGTCTCAGTTTTCAATTGGTTTCCCAATCGATTGGGTCACAAAATTCTGTTCGTTCAGTATATTTTCGTATTTTTATTTGTCAAAATTTAGGTGTCAATGACAAAATCTCGGAGAAAATTTGCGATAACCGACAAGTTTTTGCCAAGGTTAGTATATAAAGATATATTTACGATTGTTTAGAAACTATTTTAATTGATATCGAAGCCGCAATCAGTAGTTATAAGAAGTGATTGTTTATTTTCCGTACGTACAATGTTTAATTTATTTTGTATGATATTGTGATGATCTCAATTTCTAATTGTGATGATCATATTATCCTATATATCTTTTTGCTTGGTTTTATATTTCATTTCACTTTTGTCAGTATTATATTTATCATTAATCAATAAGATATCATTACTGTATATATCGTTTTGCTTTACTTCATTTATCATTTCATTTTTGTCTGTACTATGTTAATCATTAACCAAATAAAGTTCTTAATAGTAATCAAATTTGAAATCCTCTTCTTCTTCAATTCTCTCAAAAGAATCATATTTATTAAACACGTTACTAAAATTTACACAAGAGGAGTGTTTGGATTTTGGCAAATTCTTACTAATATTATAAATGCGAAAGTAACTCTGAATGTTTTCACGCCAAAATTACTGAACAGATTTAAATGAAATTCGATACACAGATAATCTACAGCCTGAGAAAGGACATAGGCTACTATTTATGCGAAAAAAGTGTTGTAAGGGATAGAAGTATCGGCATGTTTTTAGATAGAACCCAGAAATGTGTTTTAAGGTCTATTGATTCGATATAAATAAATGACATTCAAAATTTGCAAAAGTATTACTCCTGTGACGTTAACATTAGTTCAGTTTAGGCTTGTTGAAAAAATATCGATGCATCGATATTATTTTTTCAACGTATCGATATGTTGGAGCAATATTTGATACTATAATATATCGATGTATCGATATAAAATTCTAAGTATCGAAAAGGTATGATAATCGATATTTTTTTTCTAGGAATAAAAAATCCTAAGTAGGAATACTTTTTATAGTCCCTTCTTGTTAGAAATTATATGTAATGATTTTTTTTAGTTTTGGTCGACTGGATTGGATATTTATAATTTGGATTTTGAGTTGGCAACTTACTCTGTCAATTTCAACTTTAACTGCCCGTCGGTATTGTATTCCGTTATATCGATATTTTTTAATAAAAATATATCGATATTAGCAGACTCAACAGACTTGTTCTGTCAAATAGATTTGGAATGTGGCAGATTTCAGTTTTACGAATGATTTTCGAAAGGAATACAGCAGTAGTAAATATCTATAGCTTTTACATTTTGTGACTATTCAATTGATTATGAACTTTGTGCAGCGGTAATAAATTGCAAATTGACTCTTTGACGTTAGGAACATACCTACATTGCTTAGACGACAGTGAGTACTTGTAATTTATTATGAACTTTACTGAATTGCAATAAAGGTCAAATTGACTCAACATTTTAGTTAGAAAACGTTTGTATGGGAAACAGAAAAGGGCTGTTTTTAGAGTTTTCCCCATTTATTCGAACTTTTCTCACCGTAAAAACCATCCTTGGACTTCAACGAACATTTAAAAAAAAATTATTAACATTGACCCAGGCGTTGTTGAGTTATGCGCTTAACAACACATTTTGCGATTCATTTTCATATTATAGATTGATATTTAAAAAATATATCGATATATCGATACTATTGCATTTCCGACATCCCTACTCCACTTATCTAACTATTGCACTACCGTGACATATTTCAGGATTATTTTTAACAAATTTTTTATGGTATAAGGTATAGGAATTTGGAGTAAAAGGTAAAGAGTGAGTAGCAGCCCATTAGCGGCCCACTGTTAGCTTCTTCATTTATAGCAGAGAGGGTCTGAAGAGCATAAACCCACCACTGCAGGTTGGTAGGCATAGTACGTAAGTGTAGGCGCTAACACAAGTGCACTCTCTATTCCTTCACTCTCATATGGAACGGTAATTTGGCTTAACGTGCTCTCCAAGGCACGGATTTGAAGCACACCGCCAACTGCACAACACAGGGAAAATACTGAGAATTTTTTCAAAGAAAACTCAGTATTGATTTCGAATTTGTACAACACGAGACTTAAACCCAAGACCTTATGTCAGTAGCCACAAGCTGACCACAATACCAATGGGACAGTTATAAATTGGAGTATATGTCGGCATACATCAAAACTGCCATGTGCAATAAAAAAAATTAAAAGTGCGTGCGTACAAAGTTCACATGTCAGAAATGCAACAAATTTTTAAGTCTTGTTTAAAACTTTAGATTTTCGAGACTTAGAGGAAGGGAAAAAGGAAGATATATTAATTTAATTGTCATTAAAATATTAAAGATGTGTTAAAATTAATACAAATAATTTATTGAAATCTCGAATGAGGGATTCGAAATAAAAAGCCACGTCAATATTAGAAATTATTAATAAAATTTAGAAAGAATTTCTGAACCTTCATTCGAATTAGCATAAAAAACGCTGCACATCTTCGTGACGCTAATCACGCGTTTCATCCGTTGACATTTTACCCTCATGCGCCTAAAGGAGTTTCACTTCAAAGTAAAGGTTACTTTGCAACTTAATTAATATACTTTATTTACATAATAGTTCTATAAGATAATTTATATAAATTTCGCTCCGTAATCAAATTCATCAATCATTTTTACGACGTTCAAAAAGTTATTACCATCTGATATTAAATTTTGAAGCTTCTTTTACTTTATATACGTTTAAAACCTAAGTTCTACATATGCATATAAATGTAAGAATTTAAGATTAAGATCTCTGACTGCCTCATTGGTCTAGTGGTTAGCATGCTCGACTACAGACATGAGGTTCTGGGTTCGAGTCCCGGGTCGGGCCAATTCCAAATCGATATTGAGTTTTCTATTAAGATTTTCTCAATATTTGCCCGAAGTTGGGAAGTTAGCGGTGTGATCCACCCCCGTGCCTCGGAGAGCACCTTAAGCCGTCGGTCCTGCGCCTGATCTCCCTCCGGTCGTGTCGGGTTCCCGTCACATCGGACTATGAGAGTGAAGGAATAGAGAGTGCACACTTGTGTACTATGCCTGCCAATCCGCAGTGGAGCAGCGTGGCAGCAGTGAGGAGGACGTTAATGGGCTGCTACTTACTTACTTTAAGATTAAGATAACAGAAGAAAGGAAACGGAATATAAAGATAAAACAAAAGTAAATCACATTTCTTCTGCGTATTGCTTAATTTGTATATGATAGTGGTTTTTTCAAAGAAATAATTAGGATATCATTTAAAAAAACTAAAATTACGCCCAAATATTCAATCGAAAATAAATGGTACTTTCATTCAAAGATTAAAAATACATGAAAATCCGTTTATTACTTTTTGAGTTTACTGTTTATTAATTTATTTGAAATAATTTCATACAGTTAAGTAGTATAATTATATGGTAACATTCAAAGTATGAAAATAAAAAAGTCACTGCATTACAATCTATTACTACCTACTCGTATATCTTAAAAAATACATAACACTGGCTTGGATTATATCTACACTAATATTATAAAGAGGAAAGATTTGTATGTAACGAATAAACTCAAAAAGTAATGGACCGATTTTAATAATTCTTTTTTCATTAGAAAGCTACATTATCACTGAGTAACATAGGCTATATTTAGTACCAGATTACTATAGAAATAATTAGAAATTCCTATTAAAACCAACCGAAGGTGTAAAAAAATTAGCCATAAAATGTCTTTCATCGCATACGCTGTTAAGAGTATTAATGGGACAAAAAAATGTTTTACAATATTATAGAATATATCAATATCTACAAAAAACTTCGCGATAACATATGTCTAACTATTATAGTTACGTCACTATAACTACTTTTTTACATTTAACAAATTGATAGAAATGCCGATCAAAATCAGACCATGTTATCCATACCATTTATACATTTTTATCCAAATAAATAGTTTAATATTCAAGACTGTCTCAATACTTGATGATTACTTTTTGAATTATTGAAATCGGATATTCCATTCAAAAGATATCATGAAATTAAAAAAAAATACTAACTCGACGAGAGAGGGGCAGTGCGGGAGAAGAGGGTGCACCATTATGAACTATGTTACCTTACGCAGTGGACGCAAACGACATTGAATATTTCGTTTTTTTTAACACATTTTTATGCTTCACTTAAAAAGTTCTTTTCAGAGCTAATTAGTTTTACTATTAGAAATCACACTTTTTCATAATATTTGTCAATATCTGTACCTATTTATGTCTACCCATGCGAAGTCGGGGCGGGCCGCTAGTTTTATTAAAAATAAAGATAATTTGCCCTTAATAGATGTAAATAATTTTAAATTAATCAGAGGTTTGGTAGTGCCGTTTTCATTTCGAATGTGAAAAAACCTTTTTTTAAACCGAGAGTTCGTTATGTACGACTTCTGCTGCCTATTAGGATAAGTATCCAATAAATGACATTTTTCACTAAGTCCCATATTTAAGTGTACACAGTCGAAGTCACGTATATCACCTAGTGTTCAGTAGATAATTTTGTTGCTTCAAATGGCTCTTTCAATCTCAGCTAACTGAATTCTAAGCAACCCCAATTCCAATAGAGTTTATTGAAATGAAGTTATCAAAGACATCTCCATTGATGTGGCTGTGAAATACGCTTTCGAAAATCTTGATTCTAAGTTAACCAGGGGTCTAGAAAGATCCTAAGCGTCACCTTCTGGTGGATATTTCGGAGCGATGCTCTCCAGTGAGAGATGCTGGGCTGGCGTAGCCTTCTTCTGTGTGTCGATCATCTCGCTGAAAGAAGCCCACGAGAAAGAACAGTCAATGCTTCCTCTCAACGCCGACTAAGGCGGGGTTCAAGGTGGCGTATAATGGATGAAGAGGGTTCCGCTGGGTTTTAGTGGGTATTGCGAGTTCTTCCTAGACCCACGCTCTCGACACTAGTCAGGGGGGAATAATTGCATTTGCATGCATTTCTTAGCGTCAAAAAAAGAAGACTCTGGAAAGGTATTGCCTAATAACCCGAAAGTTTTAGTCGAGGGGTTTATTTAAGTAGTTCTTGAAATAATTGGCAATAGGTAATGGTTTATATAAAACTTAAATTCAAACTTGGGTAATAACTTTATTAGCCTTTCACACCAGAATATCCAATTGAAAGCAAAGGGCTTAGAAATTGGGCTATTTTGAAATAATTTATAAAATAATATTTTATGTATTACTGAGTATTGGTTAAAAAGAAATAAATATATATATAATTTTAGTAATTACCAGGATCATAGTTCGTTCAATCTAGTTCGTCATTTATACATTGAGAAACATTAATTCTAAAAAATGAAACTCTACAGTTTAAGGTTTAAAGCTTTAGGTACGTAGAGACATAGTGTGTCTGTTTGTTGAACGATAGAGGTGGCCTGTATTGAATTAGAGTATTTTTTATAGTAACTGTATACAGGCTACCTTTGTTACCTGGTAAGTGTAACCTGCTAAGAGATATTTTATTACCTTATGGTTTCTAATGGATCGCAATTTTTTTGCTTTATATCTGTTCTGGTAGAGTGATAAAAAAGGCTAAAATTTCATTAGCAAATAAAATTAGGCATATAGTTTATTGTATATTAAGTGATTTCATTGCTAATAGATATAAGGAATACCAGTTGAACTTTGTTTTGTACTGCTAATAGCTTGGCGTTTGACCGTGATCTTACCTGATACGTGATATTATATTCTGAAATGGAAGCATGCTACCTTGGTAGTTAGTAAAATTGTTAATTTACCTCTAATACATTTTTTTTGAGTGGCAGCAGCCTTTGCTTATTGTGCGGTATCTAGCCACGCCCGAAATCTCCCAACTGATTCAGACCCAGTTAAATTAGGTAATACAATTTTCTTAATTTACTCAACAAGGAAACAAATCCGGGAATTGTCCGAAGCAGTAATTCAAGCAAGTATTTACATCATTGTGCTAGCAACTCAGCAATATAAAGTTCTTCGTACGAGCTTACAAGCTGCAGTATCTGATTATGTTGGGATTACCTTTGTTAAAGCTATTGTTAACTATGAGAGAAAATATCGCAACAATGTAATTGAAATAGGAATGGCAAATTTCATTTAGGAATTTCAGATATTATTATGAAATCATCATCATTATGACGAAAATGTAAATCTAAAGGTGAAGTTGTCAATATCACCACGAGAACGTCGCGTGATTAAAACGTGCAAGATTTTTTAACAACAGACGTGATTTTGATGGAAGTTTTTATTTTTATCATAACAAAATATATTTACATTTATAATAAATGTTAATGTTATAAATGCAAAAGTAAATCTGTTTGTTGCTCTTTGAAGTGGAAATTGTTGAATGAGTTCTAATAGGTTATAAAGATTAGGCTGCTTTATATTGTCAAAGTATTATATTGTCTTTATGAATAGCTAAAGGGCCAGATTGGTTGTGCATGCAGGAGTGTTGGTGCCAACACTTATGTATGGTAGTGAAAGTTGGGTATGGCAGAAGAATCACAAAAGTAAAATAAATGCGGTAGAGATGAGAGCGTTGAGAAGCATGAGTGGATTAAAACTGAGTGACAGAGTAAGAAATAGTGTGATAAGAGAACGTTGTGGTATAAAAGAAGACGTAGTGACTAAAATTGAAAAAGGTATGCTTAGATGGTTTGGGCATGTAGAGAGAATGAATGAAAGGAGACTGACAAAAAGGATTTATGAGTCAAGAGTGAATGCGAAAGTTGGAAGGGGAAGACCAAGGCGAACGTTCCTGGACCAAATCCAGGACATTTTAAATAAGGGCTAGGTCAAGTGTAGTCTAAACCGACGAACTTGTATGAAAGATTTAATGAGAATGAAAGAAGCGAAGGAGATATGCAAGGATCGTGGCAAGTGAAAGGATGTTGTCTCTGCCTACCCCTATGGGAATGAGGCGTGATGCTATGTATGTTTGTTATTTCTTTATGGTCTACAGAGAAGTAAAAGTAAACATGCGTAGACTTTACCTAACTCGTGACTAATGTAAGTGTACATGAGTATGCATTGCTGTTGTAGGTGTGTTTGTGTGTGTATGTATGCATACGGTTGTATGAGTGTATGCTTGCGTATGTGTGAGTTGCGTGCGCTTGTGTATATTTACATACATATATGTGTACGTGTGTGTGTGAATGAATAAGTTCTTAATCTATACTAATCTATACTGCTTTCCAGCTGTTTTTGCTAGATCATCATTCCATCGTAGTCTTTGTCTGCCCACTGGCATCTTGCAAGTTGGGCCCTGCCACATAGTTGAAGTATAAGTCCGCCTTTTGTCTGTTAATCTGGCTACGTGGCTTGCCCATTTCCATTTTAATTGTAGCACACGCTGCAAGGCATCGGTCAGTTTTGTTTTCGTCCAATTTCTTTGTTTGGTATCCTGTGCATTTGCTAGAGTGTTTACCAGAACAAATTTGCTCCACCGCTCACCTGTAAGAACTTTTTCTTCTAAAAATATAGTATCAGAGTGCCCTTAATTTTGTTTAATAAGTGTGACTTTTTAGGGCATTTGCTTTCTGAATTTGTCGGTGTGATATACATCAGTCTCTTCGAAAGCATATTTAGGTGTCGACTCTATATCTGACTTCTTCGCAGGTATGCAATCATTTTCGGCTATGTGAGTATAGATATAGTATTGAGTCTTGCGTATATGTCTAATATCTACATGAAATTGATAGCCATCGTCTAAAGTTATATTCCTAACAGACTTTCGGCCATTAGATTCGCGTTTTATTTCGACAACTAACTTCCGTGTCGTGTCGTTATCGTTCTGTATAAAAAACAACACACGTGACAGTCGTTGAACTCTTAATTTGTAGAACTGGTGAAATTATTGTATTGTAATTTATTGCTTGTACTGGAATTTAATTGGATGCTGCTGGAAGTGTATCGTCAGAAATATGAGAACTGTTTTTTGGTGATCCAGATTTGAATTTATAATACTTTTTTAGGGCTTTGTTCTCGCCAGTTTTGACAGAAACACACATATTCAACTATTTTTTTAATAAAACGTTCCATAAAGTTAAAATATACCTTAATCTTTAGAATATAAAGTTTGAAATAATTGGTTTGTACCAGTTATAACCGGTTTTCGTTTATTATTTAATCTGGATATGGAACAAACTTCTTATTAGGGGATCTACAAGACTTATGATATAAAATAACTAGCAGACCCGACAGACTTCGTTCTGTTAAAATGATTCGGAATGTGGCAGAATACAGTTTTACGAATGATTTTCGAAATGTAATTACATCAGTACTAAATATCTTTAGCTCTTACATTTTTGTG